>PVIU01005181.1:21131-116825 GCA_004026605.1 Ondatra zibethicus
CCCCCCCCCCCCCCCCCGCCACGCTATTTAGCCTTGTGGCTACCATGGGTTCCTATGGCCTACTGCTCAGTCACTCCACTAAAGGCATAGCAGAGCTAGGCACAGAGTGGAAGCTTTGGAGAAGTCCTCCGTCAGGTGAATGTCCCTATCTTGCTTGCCTCCTGGGTTGCAAAGCACATGGCATCTCTGGGAGCAACAACCAGAGCAGATCAAACGATGCTATGTGGCAGGACTGGCTTAGCTCTAAAACACTAAGACCGATCAGTTAAGGTGGGCCGGAAGGATGGCTCAGGAGGTGAGAGTACTTATGGCGTTCTGCTCTTCCAAAGTACCCGAGTTTGATTCCCAGAACCCATGCTGAGTGGGTCACAGCTGCCTGTAACTCCAGCTCCAGGGGACCGGACGCCTCCAGCCTCGCAGGCACCCACACTTATATGCAGCAGGTACATGAGATGTCAAACCCCAGGCCCAGTGGTTACCCTGTAATTCCTATACCCAGGGCAGAGCAGGAGACTCACAAACGTCACCATCACCCTCAACCACACAGCTTCATTCAAGGCCAGACTGGGCTTCACAGGGTAGAATTATTTTTAAAGTGAGATCTAAACAGAGGAACATGAGCCTGGGCAGAAACGAGGCTCTTCAGGTCTAATTTTCAGTAGCCCATGGCTGGCAGTCTATGGCTTTTGGGGGATAGAAGAAAAGCTTCTTTACCCAGAACACTCGCTGTGAGGCAGAATTACACTAACGGAGGACCCAAGGCTAGGTTTATAGACAAGCTGACCATCGCGCCTCTTTCTGCCTGAGCAGACCTAAGTGTCAGCTCCTAAGTGGCTCAGAGAAGTCACGAGGGACAAGGTGTGCGAGGAGTGCTGGGCATGCTATGCACACGGATAGCCAACTGGCTTTAGTTAACACAGGAAGTGGATGCTAGGTGCTCACACACGTGCTGCCGAGGTGTTGCAGCCTCTACAGAGACACACGAGTCAGCACTCATTTTACTCATGACCTCACTGAAGCTGATCTGACCCAAGCTCCTGCCTCTAGTCACAGAGGTAAGAGCCCAGAACACAACAGGACAGGACCACAGAGTTCTGGAAGCCGGGAGGGCAGGGCTGTATACGCACATACCTTTAGGGGACTTGAGGAAGCTGACCCCGGGTTCGATCTTGGTCCAGTCAATACTTTCCTCCTCAGGCGTGCGCTCTACCATGAGCTGGAACAGCTTGATGGAGATGATGTCATGGTTGTCTACAGGGCAGAGAGTGAGCCTGCCTCAAGATGTGGCCCACCGCCCCACCCAAAGAGAAGCTGCTTCCTCAGCCAGAGAAGGGCCAAGTCCCCAGGGAAAGCAGTTTTCTTCCCTGGCAGGCAGCTTCAGGGACTGAAATGACTCGAGAGGAGGGCTGGGGTGCAGCTAAATCCCGAGCATGTATGAAGGCCTGGGGTCAAGCCCTAGCATCCCGAGCATGTATGAAGGCCTGGGGGTCAAGCTTGGGGAAGTTGAAGAGAGAATGGAAAGAAACATGAGCTCAGATGTTCAAAGTGACCTGGGTCTAAACTTAAAGACTTGGTTTCTTCACAGAATGGAAGCAATGATGTCCATATTGAGCCATCACAACAGCCAGCACTGAGAATGCCCACGGAGTGTGAGAGACAATACTGGGCAGAGGATATGAACTAAAAACAGAAACCAGATAAGGGCCAGTGTGATCATTCTAAGGCTGCCTGAGAAGTCCGATACTTCTAAGAATAGGAAGCAGCCAGACGGTCCTGTCAGAGACCCACGTGCAGGCCACAGATAAACAGGCAGTCAGCAACTCAGTCTAAGACCTGAGAAGGGCGTGGTCCAAACACTACTATGACACAAAAGATGTCCCGACTATTTCAGAGGGGAGGCCCTGGAGTTCAGCCAAGATGTGGCTCCCAGCCAACTCCACATGTGAACTCAGTGAATTGGTTCATCTAAAGCAAGGCTGTTTAAAGGCTTGGGTGGGAGTGACCTGGAGTGCAGAGAAGGAAGAAGCTACACAAAAAGCAGCTGGCAGCCAGGTCAGGCTGGGCCAGGTGACATTTGGGCATAGAGCCCCCTTGAAGCCAAGGGCTAAGCCTTGAGAACCAGCTTTGGAGTCAGATGCTAGTTGCCACCTGGGTTCTGCCATTTCTTACCATCTTGGAAGGACTGAGGAAGTTAACATGTAAGCAAGACACCGAGGAGGTGATCAGGTCCCAAGCAGAAAGGACAAGACAGCTGGAGATCGCCCTCAGCACAGGGAGAAGTAAGCCACGTCAGCAAGGAGCTAAGGGGAGGGGGCTGCCCTATCAAATGGGATGGTAGCCATTACAGTTCGAGCACAGGAACCAGGGACAGACTGTTAGGGGGCCTTGCATGAAAGGAGGGGTACCACGTGTCACTAAGAGATGGTGGTGCAGCAAGGAGAAAGAAGGGGAGTGGGGTTTGCCAAGGTGTAAGTGGTAGCATGAGATAAGGTCCAGGATGACACCAGTTCATTTTACCCCAGGCAGCTAGACAGATAGGGTGCCGTCATTTATACCTGACGGGCAGCTGAGTAGAGACAGACCTGTGCTCTACAGAGCTGGAGCTAGAAATCCATAAAGCTACGAGGCTCAGATCCAAAGCCACCTATCACCTAGAGATAAATGAAGAGGGCGGCTGTGCTCCACACCTGAGCCTTGGGCACACCAGCATTTACAACTGATGGTAAAATGAGGAAGACTTAAGGAAGGCAATTAACTGCTGCGAACAGATCCCCTCACACACTCACCGGACAGGTCACCAGTGCCAGCAGAGGCTCCAAAGTAGTAACCAGTGGGCAGGCGCACTCCCGTGATATCAATGCAATTCTTCCACTCATTCTTGTCCTCCAAGTCAGTCATCACCTATGACAGCCGTGGGTCAAGCACACACTCAGGCTCCTGGAGCCTCTGTGGGACCAGCACAGGCCCAGCAGTCTCCCCATCATGTCTACCCACCGTGAGACGACCCCTGGAATAGCGGACAGCCAGGAAGGTGTCATGGTCCCGGTTGCGGAAGTCAGCTGTGCAGCCTGCCAACTCAGTCCAGCGTCCATCTTTGCTATGATCGTATGACAGAGAGCCATTGTTCACCATCACCGAGATGTACGGGAACACACGCTGAAATCAAGACACTGATCACTCCATGCCCAGCCGACCTGTGGGCACACAGCATCCCACCCACTCTGTTCCACAGGCGAACAGAGTCCTACCTCAGTGGTTTCATCATTGGGATATGTGTCCAGAAAGATGGCTAACCCATGGAAGTTGTCTCTGCTTCCAAATACAGGGCCTGGAATGAGGAGATCCTTTCAGAACAGGGTCAATATGAAGGTGATGGGCAGTGCAAAGGCAGCGTGTGCAGGAGAGCCCAATCACTGGCACCTCGCCCAGGAGGGAAGAAACTTTGAAGGACAAAGTGGGTGGGACCCAGGACTCTCTCAGTACAGCAAACTGAAGTCTGAAGCCCAGCAGCACTTGGGAGGCTAAAGCTGGAGGACTGCCATGGGTTCAAGGACAGCTTTGGCTACAGAGTACCAGGTCAGCCAGGGCCATCTGAACAAAAGTTGAGGCCTTAACTCTCAGGGGCATCCACCAAGGCAAGTGTTAGGACACACGGGTAGAGCTACAGGAAGAACCTCCTTAAGCTGCAAGCAGCAAATTTTCTGAAAGGACCCCTTACAGAGGCGGCCTTCTGTGCTTTGCCGGCTGCAGTCAGGTTTGCAGCTCTTGTGTCTCAGAATGGCCCCATGAGACTGGCTCAGCAGGTAAAGGTCCCTGCTGAGCAAGCTTGAGTTCCATCCCAAGAAAAAAAACACAAAGGTGGAAGGACAGACCATGCTTCACAAAGCTGTCCTCTGATCTCCACAGGTGACATGCATGCATGCACACATGCACACACAGAAATATTTTTTAAATATATGGTAGAGTGGCCAGGTGTGGTATATGTCTGTGGCCCTACTTGAGAGACAGGCAGAGGAATATTTTCATGGTTAGGTGGTATCCTGGGCTAATGAGTTTAAAAGCAGCCTGGGATACATACTGAAAGTCCCTTAAAAAAGTAGGCAGGATGGCCAAAAGTAGTCAGAAGGGGTAGGGTGGCCCTGCACTACAAGACCACCTGGCCCTCCTAAAGGTCCCCGAGAGCAAGCACAGCAGCCCAACAGAACATGCAGAGTGGCCACAGGCCAGCTACTTGCCATGCCCATCCCACTGCCTTGGTGGGCTAGCAGCTATGCTCATGCCTACCCCACTCTTTGGGGCCCAGCAGGGTTCACCCAAGTGTGTATCTCCCCACCTGGTACAAGGCGGTCCCGGGTGTACCACAAGGCGATGCCATCTCCGTGGAGATTCTTCTTCCCTGTGCCATGGACTTTGAAGTGGACATGCATTTCCCAGTCCTTGAGGAAACATGGCTGGAAAAGGAATAGAAAGGCCCCTCAGAGTCACCAAGGCTTTGGAGCAAGCTGAAGTGGACCTGGCATGCTTACTCCCCACCCCCACCAAAGCTAGGTATTCACTTCTGGGTACAGGGATTAGACAACAGTACCTAAGTGCTACTGGGCCCTAAATGAGGCAGGGAAGCCAATGGTACCTATCTCAAGGCTACCTGAGGCTCAGCCCTGCCAATCGGGCCTTTAAGCACTCTCCTCAGGGTAGAACCTCAACCCTCACCCAAAAGTGCTGTCCTAGGACCTCTGAGAGGATTACCAGCCCCATTTAAGTCACAGAGCCCAGCCTTGGCAGGCAGATCTGAGTTTGGGGTCAGCCTGGTCTACAGAGCTAGTTCCAGGACAGGCACCGAAGCTACAGAGAGAAAGCCTGTCTCAAAAAACCAAAAACATTTGAGACAAAAACATTTATCTGTCCATAGCAGATAAAAAAGTGGTCTTAATTCACAACCAAGTCTGATTAAAACTAGGTCTTGTATGCCCCACAGCCTTTAGGCATTTAACATAAATTAACCCTATCCTTTTCTATAGTCCATGGCTTCTCTTCTAAAATGAGTGGACCATTGCTAGCCAGACTCATATCCAAGTCTGAAAGCAAAGTTCAATCCCTGGCTGGAAAGCTCATGCAAACCTAGCCCTGACTGAGCTAGCAGCGCTGAGGCCGGTCTGTCCAGGGAGGTGCTCATGCCAACAGCAGAGGAAGCAGGCGCTCCCAGCGGAGAGGACGCCAAGTGCAGAGCCAGAGCAACCTGTATGGAAGGAAACTTCCTGGACCTTGCTCACCACCAGGAGGCTCCTTGGGGAGAACTGAAGTATCAGCACACACTTAACACACAGGTGAGTGAACAGTGATTAAGGACTCAATCAGAAGCGGGGACACGGTAGCAAACATGCCTCAGGACTCAGGAAATATTCCACTTTAGGCTAGCCTGAGCTATAGTGTCTGCCATGTCACAAAGGAAAATAAGCTGAAACAAGACACTGATCTATCAGAATGGCAGCGAAGAAGTCACTAACAACAGTGCAGGTGAAGAAAGACTCTCAATCAGTGGTGGGGTTACAAGCTGAGCCCTCTTTGGTTTTTCTTTTTTTGGGGGGAGGTGGGAGGTTTCGAGACAGGTTTCCCTGTGTAACAGTCCTAGCTGTCTTGGAACTAACTCTTGTAGATCAGGCTGGCCTTGAATTTACATAGATTCACCTGCCTCTGCCTCCCGAGTGCTGGGATTAAAGGCATGTGCCACCACCACCCAGCCTGGTTTTTCTTTTTAATGATTTTTTTTTCTGTCCATTGTGTGTGTCTGTTCAAGAGTTTTGGATTCCCTAAAACTGGAGTTACAGACAGCTATGAGCCAATGTGGGGAACTGAACAGGGGTTCTTTGGAAGAGCAGTCAGTGCTCTTAACCGTTGAGCCATCTCTCTCTCTAGCGCTCCCCCACCTTTTGTTTTTTTGAGACAGAGCTTTGTGTGTAGCCCTGGATGTCCTGGAACTCGCTCTGTAGACCAGGCTGGCTTTGAACTCAGAGATTCCCCAGCCTCTGAGTGCTGGGATTAAAGGTGTGCGTCACTTCGCCCAACCTGCCCCCTTCTTTTTTTCAGACTCTTTTTTTTTTTTTTTTTTTTACTTTAAAGTGTATGTGTGTTTGAGACAGGGTGCTTGTTCAGTATCCACTGCTGGTCTCAACCCAAACAATCCTCCTGCCACAGCCTCCCGAGTGCTGGGATTACAGACATGTGCTACCACGCCCCACTCAATCTGATGCAGCTATTTAACATTGTCAGTCTCAAGAGTACTCTGAGGGGGGCTGGAGAGATGGCTCAGAGGTTAAGAGCACTGACTGTTCTTCTAGAGGTCCTGAGTTCAATTCCCAGCAACCACACGGTGGCTCACAGCCATCTATAATGAGACCTGGTGCCCTCTTCTGGTGTGCAAGCATACATGGAAGGAATGTTGTATACATAATAAATAAATCTTAAAAAAAAAAAAAAAAGAGTACTCTGAGGACTTGGGTACCACAGATACTGGGAGAAGAAAAATAGATGAAATGGCAGCTGAGACCCAGTGTTCCGACAAGAAGGACAAGTGGCAAGGAGGAGGGACCTTCAGCATGACCCTAGGTAACTTTTATGTCAACTTGACACAAGCTATAGTAACTTGGGAAGAACCCTCAACTGAGAAAATGTCCCCAGCAGACTGGCCTATGGGCGGGCTTGTGTTATTTTCTTGACTGATGATTGATGTGGGAGAGCCCAGCTCATGGTGGATGCCACCCTGGACAGGTGGTCCTGGGTACTATAAAAAAGGCAGCGTGAGCAAGCCATGGATAGTAACCTGGTAAGCGACACCCTCCATGGCCTCTGTATCAGATCTTGCCTGTAGGTTCCTGCCCTGGCCTCCCTCAGGGACGAATTTACAAGCTGTCCCGTGAAATAAAGCCTTTCCTCCCCAAGCTGCTTCCGATGGTGTTCATCACATCAATGGTAACCCTAAGACGGCAACCTCCTCCACTTCTACCTCAGCCTGAGCTAAGGATGCTGTAAGCCCACCAGGTAGGCTGGCTGAAAGGAGATGTCTGCCAGACCCAGCACAAGCAACCTCTACCATCATCACAATCCTGTCCATGTAGGCTGCATAACAACCCCAGGGCCAGGATAGCTGACAGTAGCCATGGCAACTTCCAAAAGGAACCACAAAAGGAGTGCAAAGAGGTGTGTGCCTGACTCCCCACAACATGACTAGCTCTCCCCTATCAAGCCTGCCCACCCCTCCCCACTTAGGTCTTTTGCCCTGAATTTATAATCTTTTGATCTTCAAGGTTGAGAAGCTGATTATCAAGTTTTTCTCCCACTTATATTCTTGTTCAAGAATAAAAATCTGGTCCTGTTACTGTTACTACATAGTTCCAAAGGGAAAAAGGATCTGGTCTGGAAACAGAAAACAAATGCACTTGATAGCACAATGAAACATACTACTCTTGTGATCAGGAAAATTTCCATTCAAAACAAGAATACACTATGTCCCCACACAGGCAAAGTGGCCAGCGCACAGGTTCATCAGCTTCATATATCACAGGACCTGGGACAGCTTGGCCCTAGAGCATGGAACCACCAAGGACCTGCATGACAGCACATAGCAGCATGTATATCCTCAATTCTGGAGTTTCCCTGCTCTGGGCACAGTCATGAATTCTAGAAGAGATAACGACAGAAGGACAAGGATCCCAATCCAAGTCCTGCTGAGGGAGATAGAGGTCTTGCCCAAGTTGGGACTGAAGTGTGAAAGTACTGGAAGAGCCCACACAGGGAGGGACTCAGCTCCACATCGAGTCCTCTTCATCCCTGGGATTAGAGCTAAGTGACTCTGCCAGTCCTCAATTTTCCTCTACAAACAATTGTACAAATGCTCTTGTCAGCAGAGATGACAAGTAACCAGGCGTCAAAGAGACAGAGTATGACTGAAACCCAAGGAAGCATAGGAACCGAGACTGTGCTCCCAGCACCATGTACCTCCTCTAACCATGTCTGAGGCTAAAAGAGAATTATGGGAATTTAGCAGGTTCTAAGTTCTATTCTCAACTCACACTAAGAAAGTTTCAGAACATTTGATGACATAATAGACAAACTCAACAACAGGTGAAGAGCTAATTAATGTATACAAAGTTACTCAGAAATACTAAGAATGGGGGCTGGAAGGAAGATGTTCAGAATTGAGAGTAAGATCCCAAAGGAAAAGGCACAAATAATTCAATTTCCAAAACGAGACACAAGAGACTGGAGCAAAGCAACAGAGATTTGTGACTGCCACAAACTTCAACAGTCCCACAGCCAAAGGAAACCAACAGCAATGAGATGCTATCTTCTGGATAGGAATGAGCACACTTCCCAAAGCAAGGGTGACTTGATGAGGGATGTGGGGTAGCTTAGTGGCGGAGAGCCTGCCTAGAATCCATCTCAAAACTATAAACCCACACAAAAAGGACACCTGGGAGTGGGTACTGGTCATTCCTAGTTTTTCTGTGATCTCTCCCTTCCATCCCAATGTGATGCCATTTGTGTTGTTTCTGTTGGGTTGGTTTTAATTTTTTTTCAAGACAGGGTTTCTCTGTGTAGCCCTGGCTATCCTGGAACTTACTCTGTAGACCAGGCTGGCCTTGATTGAACTCATCAAGATCCACCTGCCTCTGCCTCCCAACTGCTGGAATTAAAGACATGCACCACGACCAACCACTGCCCAGTTCCGTTTAGTTTTTTCAACGTGTACTTCATTATTAATTGTATGTACACAAGTGTTTGCATGCACAAGAGAGTACAGGTGCCTGTGGAGGCCAGAGGCTTTAGACCACCTTGGCAGTTGTGCTCTGTCCAATGTCCTTGGGAATCTAACTCAGGCCTTCTGCAAGAGCAAAGCACACTCTTAACCACTAAGCCTAGTTTTTAATGGTTTTGAGACAATACAGTGTCTCACAAAGCCCAAACTGCCCTTGAAATCACTATTTATCTACGGTTGGCTTTGAACTCCCTACCTCCAACTCCAAAGTCTATGACAGCAATGGCCAACTTCATAATGTCTTCTGCCTTGAGGTGATGCCGAGGCCTTGGGTGATCCACTGCAGCCCCTCATGGGACTGACTCCCCACCCACCCACCTTATCATTGAAAGAATAACATTGGTGCCATGACTTGACCAGGCTCTCTCCACATTCCCTTCTGCCTGTAGGCAGGCCAGCTGAGAACACATGGGGACCCTGGACTTGGACCACTTTCCAACATCCTGTGCCTACTCCATTACTTCAAATGGTAAGGTTCCCTTCTCCAAGTCAGCTTTCACCCCCATTCACCTCTAATTGCTTCCCATAACTAAAAAAAAAAAAAAAACGTGAACAGGCCACTTGGAATGGCCCACCTTGCGCTATTCGGAATTTTTTTTTTCTCTTCCTGGACCACTCGAAGTGATTCTCATGTTGTTCGATTTTTTTTTCCTTTTTGGACCTCTTGTAAGTGATCCTTGCTGTCCAAGACCACTCTGAGCGGTCTCTAGCTCCTGGTTCCCGAGTTGACGGACAGGAGACCAGCTTGGCTTTATTATTAACCCCTGAGCTAGCAGGGAGACATCCAGCTAGTGGCCCTGGTTTTGCACTGTTTTCACATTTTCAGCTATGGGAAACAAATCCTCAAAACTTATCAGTCAAACCTCCCCCCTGAGATGTCTTTTAGAGACCCTAAAACCCCAGAGCTTAATGCCTTACTTAACAGATTCCCATGATTGTCTGTCTTTGTTCAAAAAAATGGCCTAAGTATCCTTTAGATAATAACCTAAAGTGGCTGCCTAATGGCACCTTTGACCCCGATATTCTGCGGGAGCTTTCTAACTATTGTCCGCGCACAGGCAGATGGAAGGTGTTTCCTTATATCCAAGCCTTTTACTACGTTCTAAGTCTAAGCCCTCTGTCCTTACAAGCTGTTCACCTGCTCACATGTACCTGGCTATGCCATCTAAGCCGGAAGAACACTTCGCTTCTGCTCTGAACCCTGCTAACAAACCCCCATCTTTCCAAACTCAGGAGATAGCTACTTCTATCTCTTCAGCTCTCTCCCCTCACCACCAACTACTTACTCCATCAGCCCCTCCGGATCCTTCCTCCTCTCTGGTGCCATGCCACGGCAACTGCCCGGCTCTAGCACCCACTTTTACCCCTCCTTTCACGTGCTCGCATGCTGCTAAGAAACCCAACCCTGTTATGAGAGGTAGCAATGTAAATGGACTGGTCAGGGTACACGTTCCTTTCTCCCTCTCAGAACTCTCCCTGCACCCACTTCCTCGGGCCTGTGTGCACATTTTTCTCTTTAGTAAACTCTTTTTATTTTTAAATTTTTTTATTGATATTTACTGAGCTCTACATTTTTCTCTGCTCCCCTCCCCCTCAACAAATTCTTTAGTAAACTCTTTTTTAAAAATAATTTTTAATATTTATTTATTATGTATACAATGTTTTGCCTGCATGTATGCCTGCACAACAGAAGAGGGCATCAGATCTCATTACAGATGGTTGTGAGCCACCATGTGGTTGGTGGGAATTGAACTCAGGACCTCTGGAAGAGCAGCCAGTGCTCTTAACCTCTGAGCCATCTCTCCAGCCCTTTAGTAAACTCTTAAAGTGGGTTCTGCTCTGTGTTTTGTGATCCATTCTTACTAGTGCTGGGTAATTTCACCACCTACAGGGGAGGGTCAGTAATTTTAACATAACCAGAGGTTTAGAAACCAGTAACAGAACACCTTCAAAGGAGCTAACACTTAGCAAAAGACAATCCACATTCAAGAAATGAAACAAAAAGGTGCCCAACAGGAGAGCCTACATTCAGTAAATGTACCCAGAAAGAAAAAAGGTGAAATTAAGACAATTGCAGACAAACAAAACAATTAAAAGAATTAATTACCAGCAGCCCTCTGACACTGTCTTTTACTCTTATGGAGAAGGAAAATGATCAGGATCCACATGGGAGTTAGAGGTTCGGAAGAAAGAACAGCGAACACAGTCAATTTGGAGACAGAACCAACAGCAATACCTGACTGCTCAGGGTTGTACGGCTCACAACACAGGGACTGAAATAAAGGCTGATGACAGGACAGGCAAAGGTTCCTAAGGTCGCAGCACTGTCCGGGAAGAAAGTCAAAGTATAAAAGTACACATAATCCTTAAGACTCTGCTGAAACGTGGGTGTGGCATGCATGTGTGCATGTACATGTATATGTACGGATGTGTGTTTGGGAAGGTTGTTTTGGAGTGTCGCAGATAAAAGCCAGGTTTTGTGCACCTCCAGCACCGTCTTTTATTATTATTATTTTGTTTTTTGGAGTTTTTTTTTTTGAGACAGGGTTTCTCTGTGTAACAGCCCTAGCTGTCCTGGAACTAGCTCTTGTAGATTAGGCTGGCTTTGAATTCACAGAGACTTACCTGCCTCTACCTTCCGAGTGCTGGGATTAAAGGTTTACACCACCACTATCCGGCCAGCCCTGTCATTTTAAAACAGGATGTTGGTATGTAGCTCAGGAGAGCCCTGAGCTAGCAAACTTCCTGCTTCTACCTGCTAGGTGCTTAGACATTTGTACAATGCCATCCAGGATAACCATAAAAAAACTGAAAAACAAGAAACTGGAGAGAGGGCTAAGTGATTAAAGTGGCTGCTCTTCCAAAGGACCTGAGTTTAGTTCTCAGCACCCAGGTCAGGCAGTTCACAACTGCCTCTAATGCCAGTTCCAGGGGACCTGATGGGACCTCCGGCCTTCATAGGCACCTGCACACGTTTGCATACGCAGAAGCATAAACATATATAACAACAATAAAAACCCTGGGAAATTCTGGGTGGTGGTGGTGCACGCCTATAATCCCAGCACTCAGGAGGCAGGCAAGTGGATCACTGTGAGTTCAAGGCCAGCCTGGTCTACAGAGCGAGTTCTAGGACAGGCTCCAAAGCTATAGAGAAACCCTGTCTCGAAAAACAAAAAAATCTGAGAAACAAGCACACAACTTCCGGACTAATAAAAGAGGGATAAGTAAGAAATGCTCAACTTAAGACGTCAAAACCAGAGGGAAGAAGACAGAGCAGCCAGACAGACAGGAGGAAAACAGTAAGAGAGAAGGCTAACCCTAACATGTGAGTCATCTTATGTGTAAATGGAAAAAATGTGAGACGAAATCCCAACCTAAGCTCTGGATGAATTCATTCATTCAAGGGTTTACTGCTGCAGTGCTGGGGTGGAATACAGTGTGGCAGACAGCCCTTTTCTTCCCAAAACTCTTAGCAAAACCTGCTACATATGCCTTTCTTGTCTCTTGATATAGGATGTCCTTCTGTGTATGTGTTGCTTTTACTGGTTGATGAATAAAGCTGTATTGGCCAATGGCTTAGCAGAGTAAAGCCAGGTGGGAAATCAGAACAGAAATAGGCAGAGTCAAGGAGATGCCATGTAGTTACTGAAGGAGAAAGATGCCAGAACATTACCAGTAAGTCACAGCCTTGTAGCGATACATAGATTAATAGATGTAAGAGCTAGCTAGGAGTTGGGCAGTGGTTGTAAACACCTTTAATCCCAGCACTCGGGAGGCAGAGGTACAAGCAGGCGGATCTCTGTGAGCTCGAGGCCAGCCTGGTCTACAGAGTGAGTTCCAGGACAGCTAGGGCTGTTACACAGAGACCCTGTCTGAGGACGGGACGACGACATGACACAACACGAATGTGCAGGTTAGAGGACAACTTGTGGAAGTCAGTTCCTCTGTCCTCCGTGGACCCCAGGGTGTCAGGCCTGAGCAGCAGGCACGTTTATCTGTTGACTGTCGAGCCACCTCGTCAGCCCTGAACTCACTCTGTAGCCCAGGTAAGCCATGAACTTGTGATCCTTCTGCCTCAGCCATAGTAGCTGGGATTCCAAGGATAGGATATCCACTAGGCTCAGCTTTATTATTATTATTTTTTTCAACTGCATGTGACTCTACAATATCTCAAAATAAAAATTTTGGCTGGGGGACTAGAGAGATGGCTCAGAGGCTAATCCTGGCTGTTCTTCCAGAGGTCCTGAGTTCAATTCTCAGCAACCACATGGTGGCTCATAACCCTCTATATAATAGGATCTGATGCCCTCTTCTGGTGTGCAGGTATACATGCAGAACTTTCATATACATAAAATACAAATAAATAAAGTTAAAAACATTTTTTTGGCTGGGAATAGCAACTCACACTTGTAATCCTAATAAGTCAGAGGCAGAAAGAGTTAGTAAACTGGCTTCAAGTTTGCTATAGATGAAAAAAGCAAACAAGCAAACCAAAAAAAGAAAAAAAAAAGAGGAAGAAAGAAATTAAAATCTTTTGGGTATCAAAGAACAATATTAGAATTAATAGAAATCCTTAGCTGGGTGCAGTGGTGGCGCACACCTTTAATTCCAGAACTGGGAAGCAGAGGCAGGTGGATCTTTGTGAGTTCAAGGCCAGCCTGGTCTACAGAACAAGTTTCAGGATAGACTCCAAAGCTACAAAGAAACCTTATCTTGAAAAACAAAAAAAAAAAACAAAAAAGGAAAGAATTCCTTGACCATGGCACAATTAAAACTAGATATCAATAATTTAAATTTCTCAAACTACCAAAATAGCACATATGTATTTGAAAAAAAGTTAATCTTCTCACACAGAAGATGCAGCCAAGAATCTCTCTCAATTGGTTTCTTTGGCACTTGTGGTTTGAAGAGGAATGGTCCACATAGGCTCACATATTTAAATATGAGGTCACAATAGGAGAGGCAGTACTTGAGGGATTAAGAGGTGTGGCCTTGTTAGAGTAGGTGTGGCCTTATTGGAGGGAGTGTGTCAATGGGGACATGCAGACTGGCTAGGGGTTTCAAAGGCCAAGTGAGTCCCAGTGTCACTCTCTTCCTGCTCCCCGTGGATCCAGAGGCAGAGCTCCCAGCTACTCTCTGGCACCATGTCGTCCATCATTGCTCTCAGCTGTGATGATAATGGACGAAACCTCTGAGACTATAAGCAAGATGCAACTAAATGCTTTCTTTTTTAAGAGTTGCCTTGGTCATGGTGTCTCGTCACAGCAATAGAACATTGATGAAGACCCTACTCCTGAAGACAACACACAAGGCCAGCCTTGGGACAAAAGGACAAGCAAAAGGGAGGGAGAACATACAAGTGCAAGGTCAGTGGCAGGAGAAGCCAGAGATGGAACTGAAGGGCCCGGTAACAGTCCCATGGGACCACAGGCCTACCAACACCAGCACACACCCCAGATCAAAGACTGAAGATTAACCTAAGTCTGGGTCCCCAGCACCCATATAAAACCCAGACAGAGGGGCACCCAGAGCTGTGGAGGCAGTTCTGGGGTCTTGCTGGCCAGTTAATCTGGCTGAGATGGCAAGTTCTAGGTTCAGTTAGAGACCCTGTCTCAAAAAAACAAGGTGGTAGGCAGGGCATGGTGGCACATGCCTTTAATCCCAGCACTTGGGAGGTAGAGGCAGATAGATGGTTGAGTGAGTTCCAGGACAGCCAGGCTGCACAGAGCAGCCCTGCCAAGCCTGACCTGGAGGCATGCTGCTGAGAAAGAGCTGAGGGTGACCTCTAGCCACCAACTGCACACAGCTGCATCAACATACACCCTGACGTGCTCTGGTGCATGGTGGTACAGCCTGTATTCTGACCACTTGGAGAATTGAGCAGGAAGATCAGGAACTCAAGATCACCCTTGACTGTGTAGCAAATTTGGGGTCAAATTTGAGCTAGATGAGACCATCTCAAAAACAAACCCTGATGTTCAGTTTGAATTTATTCATATTTATTTGTTTGCTTGGTTTGGTTTGTTTTGTTTTCTCAAAACAGGGTCTCACACTGTAGCCCAGCTGGTCTCAAACTCTCAGAAATGTTCTTGTCTCAGTCTCTTGATTTCTGACATTACAGACTAGTGTCATCTAAACAGTCCTGTTATAAAAATAACACTATCTGGCATGCTGGAAACTGCATTCTTTGCAAGTCTTTCTGCAGTGCTGGGAGTTGAATCAGGGCCTAGACTGACACCTAACTGTCCCATTGTCTCTTTGCAGATATTTAAGCGCAAGACACTTTCTTGGGGGAAGGGCTGTTTTTGAGAGAGCGTATCCCCATGTATTTGTGGCTAGACAGGAACTTCCTAAGTAGACTAGGTTGGTCTCGAACTCAGACATCCATCTACCGGCCTGTCTCCCAGGTGCTGGGATTAAAGGTGCAAACCACTACATCTGTCAACATTTTCTTTTGAGGGGGGGATTTTTGAGACATGGAGTCTCTGTGTAATAGTCATAGCTGTCCTAGAACTCACTATGTAGACCAGGCTGGCCTCAAACTCACAGAGATCCACCTGCCTCTGCCTCCCCAGTGCTGGGATTAAAGGTGTGTGCCACAACCACCCAGCAACATTTTTTTTTAATCTTTGTGCATGTGAAGATGCCTAAAAATGACAGAAGAAGGTGTTGAATAACCTGGAGCTATAGATTCAGGCAGTTTTTAGCCACTCAATGTGGATACATACTCTCAGGCACACAGAGCAGCAAATGCTCTTAACTGCTAAGCCATCGCTCCAGCCCCTCCACCCTGTTTTTAAAGAAAGTCTCTCTCTAAACCTGGAGCTCACAGATTTAATTAAAATGGCTGGCTAGCAAGTTCTAGAATCCTCTCTTCTAGATTAGAAGAGCTAAATTACAGCCAGCCAGGCACCAGGCTTCTGACATGATGCTAGGGGCTGAACTTGGGTCCTCAGGCCTGTACTGCGAACACTACACCCACTAAGCTACCTCCCAAGCCTCAGCATCAAATTTAAAAAGAGGAAGGTGATACAGAATCTTGGACTGGCACTTTAACAATAAGCAAGCTTAAAGGCCTTAAAGCAGCCACCACTGCCACCTTTCACAAGACTCTGATGCAAGCAGAGTGACCTCTTCAGCCTCCCATGTCCTGAGCTCCAGACATTAGGCACTATTTACTATTAGGAGCCACATGGCAGCTCAGAGGGCAGGGTGGACTTGGTCTGTGTTTGCTCATCCAGATGGATATAAGTGACGAGGATTTAAACCAAAACAAAACTGCAGCTCTGAGAGGAAACATCAAATAGGAACTTTTGAGACTTCCAAGTAGTGTCTTTCCAGAAGTACAAATGTGCTCTAAACATTTAAACCCTGTTAGCAGGGTCCAGCAGCAAAAGTCCAGGAGCTGAACAAGGAAGCTGCAACCAAAGCAGGCACAGAATGCTCCTGGTCCTCTGACATCACTAAGCCACCGACTGTGCTAACCATCAGCCACTCACAAACCCAACTTAGATCATTATCTGGGATGTGTCTGCTCCTTGTGGATAAACCCAATTCCTAACAATTCTATCAATATTTTCACCTTGCTTTTTACAGAACAAAATGTAATGCTATAATGAACTCATTTCTATGAAAAAAGCAAGGCTACATTACCACCTAAAAAAGTAGTATCCGGGCTGGAGAGATGGCTCAGAGGTTAGGAGCACTGACTGCTCTTCCTAGAGGTTCTGAGTTCAATTCCCAGCAACCACATGGTGGCTCACAGTCATCTGTAATGAGATCTAGTGCCCTCTTCTGGCCAGCAAGCATACAGACAGACAGAACACCATATACATAATAAATAAATAAATCTTTTTAAAAAAAAGTAGTATCCAAGCTATATACACACGCATAAGAACAGGGGTTCAACCTACAGCACTACAAAAATAAAATAAAAAAGAAAGAACAAAAGAAGTATTTGAAAAGCCTAAGACCGCAGGGTGGTGGTGGCACACGCCTTTAATCCCCAGCACTCGGGAGGCAGAGGCAGGCGGATCTCTGTGAGTTCGAGGCCAGCCTGGTCTACAAGAGCTAGTTCCAGGACAGGCTCCAAAGCCACAGGGAAACCCTGTCTCGAAAAAACAAAAACAAACAAACAAAAAAAAAAAAAAAAAAAGAAAAAGAAAAGCCTAAGACAGAATAATGTGATCCCTGTAATTGGGGGGTGGGGGGGTGGTTTGAGATGATTACTCAAGGACTCAGAGTGTGTGGCATTTGAACCCGGACTTAAAGAGATGAGAAGTAACTGAGGAGCAGTCACGAGTAACCAGGAGGCATTGTCCCAGACAGAGTGAACAAGCGCAAAGGTCCTGCGGGAAGAAGGCAGCCAGATAGGCTGGAACCAACTGACAGAAGGACTGGAGACGCCAGCCACCAAGGGACAGACTGTGTGGACATAATGTAGTTTTCCATTCACGAAGCCCTCAGGCTGTGTGGAGCAAAGCCAAGCTGAATAAAGAAAGAATCCACAGATGCCCCTAGCAGCAGTGTGGGGGCACAGGGCAGAAAGAGAGGAGGTGCTGAGGGGACACGCAAATGAGGCAACACAAGGACAGTGTGGTCTTCCGGAACTAAATGACAAAATCAGCCAGAAGGGCTAGGAGAGCAGAGTGATAGAGAAAAGTAGGACCCTGGCCAATAGTGTGGGTGGAGGGAAGGGTTAGATCAGGCTAGGAGAGGCAGGTTTCTTTTCAAGCCATGACCTATTCCCGAATTATTCCCTCCTCCCCTTTCCCAACCTATTCTTTCTCAGTGTAGGTATTGCACAGCATTGCTCCCACATGACAAGACAATGGCATCTCAGGCTCCTGACCCCAAGGCAAAGGCCACCACCAGTCCAGCGGAGATAGTGACGACAAGACCCTCAGCCAAACACTGAGACAGGGAATCGGGTCTGTTAAGCATGTCAAAGGGGTTCTCCCACATCTAACTAGAAGGCATCACGTGTATCAAATGAATTGCTGAGGAAGGAGATCAGAAAGATCAGCTGAAACACTATTTATGCCACTCACTGACTAGTCTGCCTCCGCACAACGCAAACACACCTCGTTTGAGAATTTAATCTGACGAGGTGTGGCAAGGTCAGTACACAGCAAAACAATGACGATACAGTTTCATCCTTCCCGCAATTGAGTGAGTTCAATTTAGCCTGACAACTCCTCTCACTTCTTGCTATGCGACTTTAGGAACGCTCAACTTAAAAGCTAAGAACCTTAGCTACTTGCTTCTTAAGTCATTAAAATGTGGACCTCATTACTTACCTTGCATGGCTTCTGAAGAAATTAAGTATTAGGCACTGCTTCTGACACACAGTAACGACACAATGTGGATTCTCTTTTACTATTTGTGTGACCAGGTCAGAATCGGCGTGTGTATAAACTAAGGTTGGCTGCTGAGGCAGAGATTACTGGATCACTGAACGCTACGTCTAGCCTCTTGGCAAGGACTCACCTGGTGGTTCCAAATCGAGCCCTCTTTGCTGCGCTCGTCAGGGGTCAGACGCACGTATTGGCTCGTAAGCATGGTGCTGCCTTGGAAGTCCCAGAGCGGCATGGAACTGGAACCGACCCCTGCGGACAGAGACTGACATAGACAGGTGCCCAAAAGGCCACGCCAGAAATCTCCAGAGCTGCTCTGCTCAACAAAAGAGCATGCCCTCCTCCAGCCAACTCCAGTGCCGCGGCCTCACCCTTCACTTCTCCCTGCTGCGGGCCTCACCTTGGTAGGGCTTGATGAGCGAGTGCTCCCGCTTAAGGTGTTCACTGTTGCCGTCGGTTATATCCGCAGCCACCGGCCCCAGCAACAGAAGAAAATGGAGAAGTGTAGTGGGGCCTGGGCCGGGGCCAGGAAGCCCAGGCCTCCCTGGGCACCGCTGACCCCAGCCCCAGCCCCAGCGCCAAAGCCAGGCCTCGGCCGCCATTCTCCTTTTCTCTCGGCCACTTCCGCCCTGAGACTTCCGCCTTCCGGGTGTCTTTGCTAATGGTCTCCGGCCGGAAGCCCTGCAAGCTTAGTATCACCGGAGAGTTAAAAAGGAAAGCCTCGCAGTCAGCGGCATGGCAGCCTTATTGGCTGGGCAACCTCCTATCCTAGTAGAGCGCGGTTCCATAACTTTAGAGATTCCTGGTCGCCTGTCAGCCGGCCAGGACAAAGGAGTCTTACGAGCGACAAGGGATCCAACCAATCATGGAGCAGCACGTTAGGCTTGCGGGACAACAAGAAGCGGAGGGCTTAGTTGAGCAGGAGGAGAGCGAACGGCGTCTTCGAAGTAAAGCATGCTGGAACTTGTAGTTTTCCTTGCGCAAGCTGGTGACACCGAGGTTTCTCAGTCCTAAACCTTTGGCCACAGATCCTGTCTTTGAAATGACCTTTCCCGGGACAGAGGGAAAAGCAGCTCTGGAGTGAAGAAAAAGCCTGGAGTCCAGTCCCAGCGTCGCCTTGGACGCGGTGGGTGGAGCAAACCTTTAAGCCTCCTCTAGCTAACGCCACTCCTCCGGAGACTTAAAAAGAGCCCAGTTATTTGAGCCCCTAATGACTCAGGCATAGTCAGATTGAAGCTGGAGCCGACCAGATCCTGGCCTGGGACCTCAGTGAATGCCGGAAGTCACCTCCAAAAAGTGTCAGTTCCTGTTGCCACACAAAGTGCCTGTGAAAGGTTCAGGACAGCTGGCTCTAGATAGTTGGGCAATGGTGATCTGTAACCAAATGCGGTTCTATTTTACCGGTTAATCTATTTAGTAAAGGATTCAACTGCTAATATTTTTTGTCAAGGTACTTAAATTCACATTAGAAAACCTGATTCAGGGACTGCAGAGATGGCTCAGGGGTTAGGAGTGCTTGCTGCTGTTGGATCCACGGGGGGTCGCACAAAGACGGGGACAGACCACCAGAGTATATTAAACCAGAAGCAAACTTTATTCCAGGAAAAAAAAATTAAAACTTTAAAAAAAACTATGGACTTGTAAGGTTGTGGCAATGGGCTGCTTCTGAACTCCCCCTTTTTATAGCAAGAAGCAAGCATTAGGCATGAACAAAAGAATTTTTATAATCTCAAGATAAAACTCAGATACAAATTGCTTTTTTTTAAAACAATTTCCATTATTCCATTAACAGGGTTTTTCAGTTAAACTAATGTTTGTATTTAGCCCATTGTTTCTCTCTGGCACTTTTTGATGGTGTTTACCAAAGCTCTATACTCCCCTGATACTGCCAGTTTTGTATAGCAGGGAAGGGTATGGGACAAAGCACAACCAAAAAGTCAGGTACATCCATCCCATCATTTAAAAGTTAACTCAGCTCACATCAGTTGCTGGTCATAAGTGGCGGGGCGGGGGGAGTATTTAAAAGCTGACCCTCAGTTTGCAGAGGGCCTCTACAGCCTTGCAGACAGAGCTATGGGTTGTGAAGCAAAGTCATCCACTGTTAATAGTTAATCCTTAAATTGCTGAAAAAGCTGCTGACAGTCTGCTCTCATTTTCCTAGGCTTACAACTTTATATTTCTTTATTTATACATTTTTTCTGGAATCTGCATTTTTATATTCTTATTCTCGGACTCTTCACTGCTTTTTCGGAGGACCAGAGTTCAGTTTTCAGCACTCACTCTGGATATTTCTAAACCAACCATATATAACTCCATTTTCAGGGGATCCAACACCCACTTCTGGCCTCCATGGACACCCATACATACATGAACACACAAACACACACGAACTGATTCTTTTTAATCTTAAAAAAGAAATCCCAATTTCCACTTTTTCATGAAACATTGCAAATCTAGGACCATATTCTCACAAGAATGTTAGCAATTAGAGCTGATTTGAACTGCCCATGTACAACCACCTTCGTCTTCCAGCCTGGGCCTGACCTTGAATAATGGTCTGAATTAAAGTGAATAAATTGCTTATGTTATAGGTACAGGCTGCCAGGTTCGTTTGTTACACTTTTAGTTTTGTTTTTCATTTTTGTTTTTTGTTTTGTTTTGCGACAAGGTCACTATAGTTTGCAGTGGCTCGATCTTACTATGTTGAACCAAGCTAGCCTCAAACTCAGCAAATCTCTGGTCTCAGGTGCCCTAGTGCTGGGACTATAAGCCTGTACCATCATGCTCAGTTAGTAATATACTCTGGTAGCGTGTTTACAAATACACCTTGTGTCTTGTGTGTGCAGGGATTGGTTCTAGACTTCTTTTCCTCCAAACAAATTCCACAGATACTCAAACTCCTTATGTAAAATGGTTACAGTATTTCCATATAACCTATATACATCTTCCAATATACTTTTGTTGTTTGCTCTTTTGTTCATTTGGTTTGTTTTTTTGAGACAAGGTTTCTCCATGTAACAGTCCTGGCTCTCCTGGAACTCACTTTGTAGACCAGGCTGGCCTGGAACTCACAGAGATTCCCCTG
Organism: Ondatra zibethicus; assembly: GCA_004026605.1. Lineage (NCBI taxonomy): Eukaryota > Metazoa > Chordata > Mammalia > Rodentia > Cricetidae > Ondatra > Ondatra zibethicus. The sequence continues at coordinate 42,385 of PVIU01005181.1, forward strand.
CTGCCTCCCTAGTGATGGAATTAAAGGTGCATGTGTTGTTTGGTTTTTGTTTGGGGTTTTTTGTTTTGGTTTGGATTTTTTTGTTGTTGTTTTGTTTTTTGAGACAAGGTACCATTAAGTAGCCCTGGCTGGTCTGGAAATTCCCTGTGTAGAACAGACTGGCCTCAAACTCACAAAGACCTACCTGTTTCTCCTTTCTGAGTACTGGAATTGAAGGCATACGCCACCATGCATGGCCTACAACCTTCTCTAGATTACATATGATACTTAATACAGCGTTAATTGTATGTAATAGTGGTGTTGATAGAGAATGATAAGGAAAGTTTGTATGTGTGCAGTAAGCAGTGTGCCGGCTAGTTTTTTTTATCAACTTGACCCAAGTTAGAGTCTTTTGAAAAGAGAGAACCTCAGTTGAGGAAATACCTCCATAAGATCTATCTATAGGGCATTTTCTTAATTAGTGATTGATGTGGGAGGGCCCAGCCCATTGTGGGTAGTGCCATCTTTGGGCTGGTGGATTCTATCAGAAAAAAACTGAGCAAACCATGTGGAGTAAACAGCGCTCCTCCATGCCATCTGCACAGCTCCTGCCTCCAGGTTCATGCCCTCTTTGAGTTCCTGTCCTGACGTCCTTCAGCAATGAACAGTGAGTGATATGGAACTGTAAGCCAAATAAACCCTTTCCTCCCCAAGTTGCTTTTGATCTTGGTGTTTTATCATAGCAATAGTAACCATGACTACGACAAGAAACAATTTTGTCTGAATATCTTCCATCTATAGTTAGTTGAACCATAGGTATCACTGATCCTGCTGATATGGGGGCCATGTTTATATACATACATACATTATATATACATACATACTTATGTGCGTGCATATGTACATAGATACAGAGAAAGCAAGCATACATATATAACAAAAGCCCTCTGTTCTCAGCTCCTAATAGCCCCTCTTCCAGAGACTTAACTACACCTATACAAACTAGGATGTGGGCATCCCACTGGGCTTTAATTGAGGGCTGAGTTTGTCAGGTACATTCACAACTGAGTCCCAAGAATTTAGAAAAGTACACATGGGAAGTAATTAACTGGTGAAAAAATATTTGTTCTAGAATGTGAAATTGGCTCATGAAGAGTGAGCAGGAGTTTGTCTGAGAACTCTTTCTCAGAAGAGGGAACCGGAGCTAGAGGTACAAACTTAAGAAGGAACACAAAGGTTTGGAACAGATAAGAAGTCTGTGGTATTTGGGCACAGTAGCACATTCCTGAGGAGGCAGGAGGATAAGGAATTCAAGGTCATCCTCAGACGTGTGAGGAGTTTGAGACCAGCTGAGGGCTACTTGAGGCCCTGTCTCAATCAAGAAAGCAAAGATGTGTGTTGGAATCCATGGTGGAGAGATGGTGTAATGGTTTATCTTCTCTATCAGCTTGACTGAATTTAGACTCACCTTCAAGACAGGACTAGGTATGTCTATGAAGGTATTTGCAGAAAGGTGTAGCTGAACAGGGAAGACCTACTCCATGTGCTGAAGTCCTGGACTGAAGAAAAAGGGCAAAGCAAGCTTTGCAAGCTGAATAGGTCTCCAAGGCAATCCAGGCTTCAACTGCACAGCTTCACACAATGGCCTCTCCAGACCTATGTTCAGAGACACCCATGACACATGTCTGGCCTCAGTAGCTTTCTTTAGTCTTGGTGGCAAATTCCGTAACCTGTTTCTTCTGTCCTTGACTCTAAAACCAGAACTAAGTGGCCAAAGCAACCAAGTTCTGCTGCTTTACTAGGGCTGGAACATGAGCCCCTTGTTCAGTTACATCTTTGCCAGCTTTCTGTCCTTCACTGCCTAAGCTTGGCTGTCCTGAAACCTGCTCTATAGACTAGGCTGGCCCCAAACTCGGACATCTGCCAACCTCTGCCTTCCTGGGACTGGTATTAAAGATGTGCCCCACCACACCTTGATCTAAGCTCTTTTTAGTTCTTTTTCATAAATTGGAAACTTAGCTGGATGGGATTTTGCCCTGAGATCACCACTCCCTTTGTTCCATTTCTAAATCTGTTTATCTCCTTGAACACAGAACTTAGCTCCATTCCATTTTCTGGTATGTGCTCTTTTTCTATTCAAATATTTTTCCTTGCTCAGATTGCTCCTTTTCATTATAAATCTTCTTTAGAGCTAACACTAGTAACCACACAACGGAGTACATTCTAGGCTGCTTTGAGATTTCCTCTGCCAGTTGAATTAATCCAAACCTCTTCACTTTAGCCTCAGGCAGAGTCTTCAGACAAGGGCAAAATGCTGTTTGGCCAATAGCTTAGGTATATTCCTAGCTAGCTCTTATATCTTAAATTAACCCATTTCTATTAATCTATGTATCACAACAGAGTTGTGTGGTAAGGTCCTGGCATCTTTCTCCTTCAGCAGCTACATGGCATCTCCCTGACTCAGCCTACTCTTTCTATATATCTCTTCCAGCCTGGCTATATTCTGCCCTTCCATAAGCCAAAGCAGCTTCTTTATTAACCAATGCTAATAAAACATATTTACAGCGTACAGAAGGGTATCCCACATCAAGCCCATAAGTGTTGTTGGAGTTTTTTATACTCTTTACTCTTTGGGGGCCCACCACCCAGCTCCCAAATAATCACATGGAGGCTTATTATTACTTATAAATGTCTTACTTTAGCTTGGCTTATTTTTAATCAGCTTTTCTTAAATTATCCTGTCTACCTTTTGCCTCTGGGTTTTTACCTTTCCCTATTTCTGTATATCTTTTCTTTACTTTTTACTCCATGGCTTGCTGTGTAGCTGGGTGGCTGGTTCCTGGAGTCCTCCTCCTTCTTCTCACTCCTAGATCTCCTCTCTTCCCAGATTTCTCCTATTTATTCTCTCTGCCTACCAGCCCCACCTACCCTTTCTCCTGCTTAGCTATTGTCTGTTCTGCTCTTTATGCTCTAGGTGTTTTAGACAGGCAAAGTAACACAGCTTCACAGAGTTAAACAAATGCAACACAAAAGAATGCGACACATTGTTGCATTATTAAACAAATTTTTCCTCAACATAAACAAATGTAACACATCTTTAATATTCGACAACACATAAACACTGTAATAAGACCATCTTTGTCACTGCTCCAGCCTGTGAAGCAGCCCTACCCTCACACTCTTCTAATTCCTGCCTGGGAGGCCAGAATCAAGGCATCCAGAAAGAGGCAAAAAACTAGGCTTGTGCTAACTGCTATAACAGGTAGAATCTAATATGTATAATGGCTCCAATTTTGTTTCTGAGGGCTCTCAGAATTATCCAAAGCTGGTGTTCCAGGTTAATGGATGACATGCCTCCATGCACTGATACATAGACCCTGCTTCTTTCTTCTTCTTCTGCTTCTTTTTCTTTCTCAAGATAAGGTTTCTCTGTAGCTTTGGAACTTGTCCTAGAACTCACTCTGTAGACTAGGCTGCCCTCAAACTCACAGAGACTTGCCTGTCTCTGCCTCCTGAGTGCTGGGATTAAAGGTGTGCACCATCACCGCCCAGCTGCTTCTTTCTTCTTGTGGCTCCAAGCACCTCTAGGGAAGTAGTTCTCAACCTGTGGGTCGAGACCCCTTTGGTTGTCCTTCAGATATGCTGCATATCAGATATTTACATTAAGACTCATAATAGTAGCAAAATTACAGTGATGAAGAAGCAATACAATAACTTCATGGTTGGGGTCACCATAACACGAGGAACCGTGTTAAAGGGCCACAGCATTAGGAGGGTTGGGAACCACTGCACTAGAGTCTCACCTTCTTCTCTATCCAGCCAGGAAAGACAGACAGAGGCAGAAGAATTCCGTGAACCCAGAAGTTCAGGGCCCATATAGAAGACATAGTGAGACCTTAGGGCTGGAGATGGTCCAGCAGTTAAGAGTGTACACTGCTCTTGAAGATGGCTTGGGTTCAGTTCCCAGCACCTACATCAAGCAGCTCACAACTGCCTGTTACTCCAGCTCCAGTGTATCAGATACATCAAGCCTTCTCATGCACTGGAATACACATTCACATACCTACATACACACACAAAAATAATGAAGTAATAATAATGATTAATAAATAAAAGAAATCTCTAAAACAAAACACATAGTTCTCACTTGTCTCAAAAAGCTGGGGTAAGGCCAATGAGATGGCTACCAAGACTGATGATCTGAATTTTATCCCCAGAACCCGATTGGAGAGATGAGAGAGCCACCTCCTGATAGTCATCCTCTGACTTCTATGCCACAGCATGACCATGGACCCACACATCCAATAAATCATAAATTGGTGAAATAAACTTTTTTCAAAGAATACTTTACTTTGCACATGTTGAAAAACTAACCACTCATTTTATAGTATTTGGAAATATTGGAGACAGGGCCTTTGCACAGAAAATATATCATAACAAGGTTGGGTCTGTTGTGATGGGATAAGTGTCCTTTATGGATAAGATAGGAGAGAACATGGCTTCCCTTTCTCTGCTCTCTGCCACATGTGAGCACGGCAAAGAGGTGGCCGTGTGTAATCCAGGACTTAACACATGTGAGCACAGTAAAGAGGTGGCCGTCTACTGTTGCAATGAGGGGCTCGGGCTGTGTTCCCGGCGCCGGGCCCCTTGTTCTGTCCCGCCCGGCTCCCAGTGCATACTCGAAATAATTACACGGAAACTGTATTCATTTAAATACTGCCTGGCCCATTATCTCCAGCCCCTTATTGGCTAACTCTCACATATTATTTTAGCCCATCTCCATTAATGTGTATCGCCACTTGAGTTGTGACTTACCGGCATGAGTCTAACCAGTGTCCATCTTGTGCTGGAGAAGCATGGCGTCTGCCACACTGCCTTCTCTCTCACAGCATTCCATTCTATCTACTCCGCCCACCTAAGGGCTGCCCTATCAAAAGGCCAAGGCAGTTTTCTTTATTCATTAATGGTAATCACAGCACACAGAGGGGACTCCCAAATCATCCCTGAGGACACTCCTACACCAGTCTACAAGTCAGAGCTCACACATGCGAGCACAGCAAGGAGATGGCTGACTGTAAGCCAGAACTCACCAGACCACAGGCTTCTCAGTGCTTGGTCCTCCAGAATAGTGAGAAAAGCAAACTTGTTCAAACCACCCAGTCTATGGTATTTTTTCTTTATAATTTAAAAAATATTTTTATATGTATGACCATATTGCCTGCATGTGTGTCTGTATTTCCTGCATTCCTGGTACCCTTGGAGGCCAGAAGAGGGCATCAGAGTCTCTGGAACTGGAGTCAGAGGCAGTTGTGAGTTGTCACATGGTTGCTGGGAATGGAACCCAGGTCCTCTGGAAGAGAAGTAAGTCAGTGTTCTTAACCACTGAACCATCACTCCAGCCCCATTTGTTTGTTTGTTTGTTTCAGGACAGAATCTCATTATGTAGTCCTGGCTGATCTGGAGCTATGTAACCAAGGCTGGCCTCAAGCTCACAGAGACCTACCTACCTCTGCCTCTCAAATGATGGGATTAAAGGCGTGCGCCACCACTGCCCGGCAGCACGGTTTTTGTCTGAACTAAGACAGTTCTGCACCAAGGCGGGGTTTCTCCATGTGTATGCATTAACTTGCCTCTTTGGTATGGATGTATACAATTCATTCTCCTGTCCATTGGTACATGTGTGCAGACCTGATCCCTGGAGCGTCTGACTACACATGTATGTCATGTATGACTACTATGTATGGATGTGCCTGTTATATGTACCTACCCAAGGCACTCCACACACACACACACACACACACACACACACACACACGCAGATTGAGGCTGGTGTAGCTAAGTCTGACCTCAAATTTACTATGTAGCTAAAGCTCCAGGTTCTCCTGCCTCAACCTCCCAAGGGCCGGCATTACGGGCATGTGCCACCACATCCAACTTCACATGTGTATGTCTGAAGCTTTAGGTGCTCTTGTGAAAGGAAGCCTATATGTTCATGACATGCATGCCCATGTGCATGGTCACACATGTATATGTGTTTACCTCTTTGCTCTCCTGATCATCAGATGACAGCCCAAGGATAAGGTCTGCACATGCAAACTGCCTGTGGTGCTAAGCATGCATAAGCCTGGCACATAGCAGGTATGGAGTAAATGTATAAAGCACATGTATGGATAGCCAGGACCCAGTGCACATGTCCTCACGTCCACAGGAACCCCTGCCATACTACCCGGTACGAAAGTACCTAGTTATATGACCATACACTTCTGTGAGCTGCCAGGCTGAGCCAGAACACTCCAGGCTCCTCATTCGGCACAAGGAGGCTCCTGCTGTGTGTTGGTGCTTGCATGGGGTGCAACCAAGGGTGCGTTGGCGGCGTGTGTGTGTGCGTGAACGTGTGTGTATGCGAGTAGGAAGAGACGTTCGCTCTCTTAGACCTTGCTTCTTTCTGTGGTTTGGTTTCTATAGAGACACTTCCTGTGGCAAAGAAAAGAGGTAGTGAGCTGGTGTTTCAGGATGTGAGGGCCCGCAGGAGCACAGCGAGCTCTCTCCACTGCTTGCCTGCCACCCGAGAGCTCTGATCAGTGCTTCCACAATCCTTGTGGTGGGTGGCCCCCCGTGGCGGGGACCTGTGATCAGCGGCGGTATGCCAGGGAAGCCCAAGCACTTGGGTGTCCCCAACGGGCGCATGGTGAGTGCAGGCTCTGGGCCAGAGCCACAGGGAGGGGATGGGCACACCTAGGGTGGAGTCCAGGAGGCACACCCAGCAAGGCTGAGGAGGAGCCCAGGGGGCTGCCAGCAGGCTGGAGTTGGGCGCAAATGGCTGCTGCCAATGGGACCTGGTGCTGTCACCCCAGGACCCTTCCAAAGGCCCTGCTAGGAGTCTGGTGCAACCCTAGAGATGAGCCCAGAGCACAGTGGGCACAGGCTGTGGTTCCCCACGCAGGATGAGCTCCCTGCTCCCTCATCTGCTCCTAGGATTAGCCCCGTCTGAAACTGTTTAGAAAGTGGCATGGAGACCCAGCGGCCCTGTCGCTCCCTGCTCACTCTTACAACTGCTCAAGTTGCCTACACCTCTGGGCCTCAGCCGCCCCCTCGCCTCACACTCTAGGTGCCCAAGATAAGGTTAAGAGCAGCCCTTGCCGGATCACTACATCAACCTGCTCTAGAGGCATCCTGCCAGATTCTTGGTGCTGCCCGGGACGGGTCAGTAAGGATGGGACAGGATGAATTGCTCCGCCTGTTCTATTCCTAGCCTCCAGGAAGGAGGGTGTGGGGCAGAGAATAGGATATCCTGGGCTGCGGCTATCCCCTACGCCCTTCCAGGTCATTTAACTTCCGATTAGAGCTGTCCCAGAGCTAGTTTCTGGTTCTTCTCATTCATTCAGCAAACGGGGCAGACTGTGTTGAGCCTCCCTTTGCTTGTCAGGGAACTGGCTCATCTGGCAGAGTCATTAACAACTCCAGGGAGACAGAACAGTGTCCCTGATAGTCACTGTCCAAGGCCTCAGCCTATTGCCATGGGACAAAGCCAGTGGGTCCAAGAGTGACTTGGGATCCCAGTTCTAGCTCTGTTTTCCCTTCCCAAGAAAGGTCCTTTTCTACTTTGTCCTCTGTAAAATGGAATTGGAATGGATCGAAGTCCATTGCCTAAGCAGCATGATGAACCTGAGACCCTTGCAGCACTGTGAAGGCTAAGGGCATGTTAGCCCCAAAGTCCCTATATTTTCAGACTCTTTAAGACTCTTTTGCCTCACTAAACAGATGAGCCATCCCAGTCCCCACCCCTACTTTCCAGTTCCCAAGATTTGTCTCCACCTCTTGACCTGCAGTTTTACTGCCAGCACTGAGCTATTTGGGTAGAGGGGAGACCAATTCCAAAAGTTGGCCCAGCCCCCACCCTACTTCCTCTACTACCAATCCACCTTAGAAAGTCCAAGGAGAGCCTGTTTGCCTCCCCCAAATAGCCAGACTGATGCTTCTGGAATAGAACCCAGAGCTGCGGGCCAGCTGAGGGGGCTGGAGACAGACCCAGCCTTTCCCTCCTGTGTCAGCTCATGGCTTCTCTATGCAAAAGTCATTCAGAGTAAAGAGGGTGCCACAAGCTCTGCCCTAGGTCCTGTCAAGCCCACAGCTGCCCCAGGTCCTCTCAGTAACTGCCACACGTGTTTATCTCTGTGCTTTCTGGATCAGTTCTGAACTCTCTATATGACTCTAGAGAGCTCATGGTTCACAGATGTCGACTTGCCGGACAACAGGCAGTTTTACGAGGCCATACTTGGCTGGAGCAGGGACAGGAAGACAGGCATTGGTGACTACAGTGTAGATGAGACTGGAGAAGGGTCGGTGGGTAAGGTGCCCGGTTGTTACCTCACGGGGGCGGCTCAGAGGAACACAACTGATATCCTGTAGAGTAGAAAGCTCACCATTTGCACATACCCCCTGAGTCCCCCAGCACTGACTGGCTCTGGTCCCTTCCCATCCTCCAACATTCCCTGCTGAGGCAATGTCATCAGCCTTATCCTTCTGGCATTCTGCTTGTCAAGCAGCTGAAATGAAACCTGTCACTTCAAGAGCGCTCTGAGCCCCCTCCCCGAGAAATCTTCACCCAGTACCAGCTGTCACTCATCTACGCACTCACTCATCCACTCAGGGGCTGCTCTGGGCTGTCCCACCCTAAGCACTTAAGACCCAAGTCCCAGTCCCCCAAGCAGCCCACAGTTTGCCACAACTTAGGGAGGCACAAGAAGACATGAGTGGAGATTACTGGACTAAAGTTTGGGGAAGAGCTTAGGTCAGGAATGGAGAAAGCCCGAGAGGAGCCTGGCAAGGAAAAGCATCTTCTCCGTTAACTTCTAACACTGGAGAAGATGGTCCTTAAAGAATATGCAAGCTGGAGGGGGAGTGGCCCAGGGGGAAACTTGAATATTGGAAACCATACAGTTACTGTGGAGGGATACATCCCGAGGAAGTCTATGACTTTAGGAAAACATACAGTTACTGTGGAGGAATACATCCCGAGGAAGTCTATGACTTTAACTTTGAGTTACTCATAGTTCTCTTTTTGGAAACTCAGGTAGTGCTGGTCCCCTCAGCAAACACTGGCAAAGAGACCTACAAGAAACTCATGTGTCTCTATGTTCCTAGTGTCCAGCTCAGGGTCAGGAATGGCAGGGGCAGGACAGGGGTATGTTACAGAAGGGCCAAGACTTGGAGTCATCCCTAAGGAGCTGGCTCAAACTGAAGGGACCAGGCACTAAGGCTGTGTAGACATCCACAAGAATGAACAAGATCACAGGTCAGGTACTTGACTCTGGAAGGCACCAGGGATGTGGGTGAGAATACTGGAATCGAGTCTGGTTTGAGTAAGTTTGGAGTCAGGGATAGAGAAAATCTGAGGTGTCCACCAATCGATTGCTCCCTCTTTAAGATCTGAATCCTCTAGGGGCCCAGTTCAAGAGGAGTCCCTGGGCCTCACCTCCATTGGCCTTGCCCACCTGTGCCCAGAGGCTGCAAGTCCTGGTCCTCCAGTGCCCCCGATTTATACTGGAAGTGGCGAGGCTGGGAGCAGTGACACATGCCTTTAATAACAGTGCCCATATATGGAAGCAGCCCGGAGTGGCATGGGGGAGTCTTCAGATTCCATAGTTGACAGACAAACATGGCTTCTCCTACTATCTCTGCTACTTTCCAGCTCTACAGCATCTCTGGCCTTGGGTCCCTCACCTGTAAAACAGGGGCAATAGCATTCGATGTGGGGGACAGAGATGTTGAGGGTAGAGGAAGAATACGATTGTCTGTAACACAGCTGGATCAGGAAGCTTGAGGTGGCTTCCTCAGTGTCCTCAGGTCCCAGCTGCTCCCTTAGAGCCACTTCCTAAGAACAAAGCATGACAAATTAAAGCCAGACCCGACGTGGTTAGGAGTGTCACTGGCCACCACGCCCTTCCTCATCCTTTCTTCCCCTTTTCCTTCTTCACTCAACATGGCACCTCTAGCAGAGGTGAGAACTGGGGTCACTGTCGAACCCAACTTCCCCATGCCCTGGAGCCTGTGTAAGCCATAGCTGTGGCTCTGGATCCCACTTTGCCATAGGTGATTCTCTGACCAAGGTGTGTCCTGTTCAGACTCACGGCAGCCCCCAGAAGCTGGGAATGCCAAGCCCCATGCTCCCTAGGGAAAGATGGGCTCGAGGAAAATCAGTTATTCTAGACATGCAAACGACCGAGCAGGAGTTGGACTCCGTTCCTCCTTCCTCCAAGCTCTAGATTTCTGTCCCTTTTCCACCTTTGTCCCGATTCTACTTTCAATAGCCAGAGGGGCAAGGAAGGCAGGAACAAAGAGGCAGCATGGGAGGGGGCGTTGAACAGCTGTGCCCAAGCATGGAGAGGGCACTTGAACCAGTGACTTAGTCTTATGGGTGCTTGGGCATAGAATCAAAGATCATGAAATCCTTGGATCAGGGATTTCAGATAGACTCCACAACAAGACCTGCCCTCTGGGAGCTGCTAGCTGCAGGGATGAGAAGCCCCAGCACGAGGAGGGAAGAGTGTAGAGGAAAGGGAAGGGTGAAGCCCAACATTTGGGGATAACTAACGATGGGGCAGGATCTAGGAGCAGTGCCAGAGGGCTCTAGAAGTAGGTACTCAGGGAGAGGAAACAGCAAAACAGGAAGCAGGGGTGTGGGGAAAATAGAAGTTTGATGAAGTGTGGGGTGGAGGTGAGGAGGAGGGAAATGATGTCGGAGGGGCTCATTAGTCAAGCAGGTACGGTTTAGCTGTAACTTGGCAACAGCAACCCTACTGAGGCAGGCAAGGAGTTGAGTCCAGGGTGGAACAGTGGGGAGGAAAGGGCCTGGAGAAAACCTGGGAGCTGGCCCTATTAAGGACAGGCATTTAATTAAAGATAATATAGAAATAAAACCTCTGAGAGCCAAACAAAATCCTAGTGCATCTGGCTTTCAGTGCCCCTTTGGCTATGTCAAGGACTCCTGCCCAGAGAGAGCTACCTGCAAGGGACAGGCTGATCTGGGATTGGAGGACAGCACAAAGGCTAAGGATGCTTGAAGAGGGTAAGGCACACACTAGAAGGGGCTGCATCCGTAAGCTAAGGGGAGGACGGCACGGGCTTGAAGTTAGGAGCACAGCTGCAGCTGTGGAGCAGCTGGGGGAGGAAGGCAGCAGTGGGTGCAGGCAGGTGCTGGGGAAGAAAATAGCAGACTGCCTGGGGACTGCAGGCCTCCTGAAGGATCTCCCACCCCCAGGAATCAGGACTTTCTCGTCCTTAGTTGATAGATGTGAGAACTTTGGTGGAGAGAGATGACTCTGATGATGAGGCTCATCTCAAGGAGCGTGAGGCAGAGTGTGGAGTGGCGGGGTGGGGCAGAGTGTGTTGAACTGGGTGGGGGGGGGAGTGGGTCCCACACCCAACTCAGGCAATTGCAAACTTTCTCTCTTGTTCAACCCCCATCCATGCAAGGTTGTAAAACAAGAAAAAAGCAGAGCTAGGATTTGAGTCTTCGTCTTGAGAGCCCAGACAGTTGTGCTCTTTGCTATCCTGTAGGGTAGCAAACTCGAACACCCAGCAGCATCAGTCTGGATGGATACTGGTGAAACAGCAGTAGCTGTAAATTCTAGAACATCCACTGCACACCACGTAGTGTTTTGAGTTCCTTCTGTGTGTCGACTGAAGCAATCCTTTGAAGGCAGAGCCATTATTTGCCCAGTTTCCAGAGGGGATGAACTAAGGTGAAATGATAAATAACCGAATATTCTTCCCAAAGTCACACAGCTTCAATTCCCAAAGTCTGAATTCAAGCAGTCTAGGTGGTGCTTGCTTCCCGCTGCCTCCAAATGTAGCATAGAGACTGCCCCCAGAGTCCTTAGAGAGGAACGAGAATCCCCGGAAGGGACTGCCACTGGCTACTCAGGGCCAGTCCAGCTTGCTGCTCTGAGAAGTTGCTCACGGTACCTTGAGCATCACTCTTATAGGGAAGATAGGAAAATGGAGCCAATGCAGAAAAATCTCTCAATTTTTAAACATAAGAGACCCCTTTAAATTTAACTTTTTCCTTGGAGGCCAAACAATATCCTACAGTATCCTGCAGGTCTAACCTTACTTAAACATGACTCAGGAGTGGAGAGCAGAGAACATGGCCGGGGTAGCTTGCCCAGGCTTGCTTGGGGCGGGTCGGTGGGAAGGACGGATGTGTCTGTGCCAGGACTCAATGAAAGGGAAGAGGGAATGGGGGTTGGAGGCGCTAGGAGCCTAAGTGATGGAAAAAGACAGGATACAGGCGAGCTGTTTGGGACCTTTACAGTGGGGACAGAAAGTTGTCTATCTGAGACTGGCTGAGTTTGAACGGCTCATGGGGCATCTATAGACAGATAATAGCAGGAAATTGTGTATGGTTGGAGCGAGATGTTGGGGGGAGGCACAAAGGGCCCAGAACAGAACCAAGAAAGGGGAAAGTGTCCTGTGTGGGTAGGAGTCCATGGGAGAGCTGGGAGCTTCGGGAAGGTGGGAAAGACACCAAAGAAACTATTGCAAGAACTGCAAGATGGGGGGGTCCTGTTTCTTCAGTGACAGAGCTCCCAGAGAAGTCAGTTAGTGTGCGCTGTAGGAGAGAACGGAGTTGGCCTGAGCAACAGTGCTACTCATATTATGGCCCCTGGATCAACCAGAATTGCCCAGAAGCCTGTTGGGAATGGAAAGTTTCAAGCCTCACCCTGGATCTACTGAACCTGAATGTCATAGGGGGTCCTCCTGGCCACTCTCTGCTAGAGTCGGAGTCTGATGGACACTACTCTGTGCCACAAAAATAGCCTCCATGCCATGCCCAAGGTATGGTGAGATGAGCCCCCAAGGAGAAACAAATGCAATTAAGTTAGCTACGGAAACATCTCCTTCCTCAAAGACAAGACCGGCCTGGCCCTTACCATACTGTATGCTAGGCAGTGTTAGAAACATAGTTCCTGGGGGACGTCATCATTTGTATCAACACCCCTTGTTTACAGATAGGAGCCACTAAGTGAGCTATGTGCCCAAACTCATACAAACAGTACCTGGCAGAGGCGAGATGGAAATCTGTGCACACCTGGACTCACCTAGAAGGGCTAGAGAAGGGAGCCAGGGGCCACTAGAGTACCCTGAGGAAGTCCCAGCACATAATGATTGGCACCTGATAGAAAAGGGGCCAGGATGGCCTGAGCAAAACCCTAGCCGGTAATGACTCTCTGGAGCCATTCAGCCTGATTCTGTAGACAGGAAACACAGTTCCAGCTCACTGGAGGCTGGGTCCTGTGTGGCCCAGCCTTGGAATTCCTTATAGAGTTCTACTCTGATTTTCAACCTTGGGTCTCTCCTAGGTTCTGGCTGTCTCTGATGGAGGTAAGTGACAGACTGTGTGGATGAGGCGTGACTAGGATAGGAGATGGAAGTGAGTGGGGACACTCCCCTCCACTTGCTGGTCTTTCAGGTAATGTCCCTGAAGAGTAGATGCCTGCAGCAGGGATTGGGCCAAAGGCTGAGGAAGGAAAAAGGCTCACCCCTCCTTGTCCATCTCTCCGCAGAACTGACCAGCACAGCAGGTTCCCAGGGCCAGAGTGAGGGCCGAGGCAGCTCCCTCAGCATCCACAGCCTCCCCAGTGGCCCCAGCAGCCCCTTCTCCACAGATGATCAGCCCGTGGCCAGCTGGGCCCTGTCCTTTGAGAGGCTGCTACAAGACCCACTGGGCCTGGCTTACTTCACTGTAAGCCTGAGAAGTGGGGGTAGGGTTGGGGCAGGGGCAGGTGCCATTGCAGGGATGGGGGATTCTGAAGAGGGCATAGACAGGGCTTCAAGTTGGTCAGAGTGCTCGCTGCTCCTCTCTGCGGTCCCTCATCTAGCCTGTCTTTGGCACCCTTTCCCTCACCCCCAAGCTGGGAACTAACTCTTCCTTCTCCTTGTCTTCATCTCTGCTTCGTGTTTTCTTTTGGTACCCCAGATCTGTCACCATCTGTCTGTCTGTCTGCTCTCTTGGCCCCGTGTCTGCGCCAGTCTTTGAACACATCCCTGATTCAGCCTGTGTCTGAAGCCTTCCTTCCTCTTCTCATGCCAGGAGTTCCTGAAGAAGGAATTCAGTGCAGAGAATGTAACTTTCTGGAAAGCCTGCGAGCGGTTCCAACAGATCCCAGCCAGTGACACCAAGCAGGTGGAGAGAAAGATGGGACAGAGGGGTGGGGACTAGGCCTGGAGCATGCCCCCTGACCTCTTCCGGTCCCTCATCCCCCAGCTATCTCAGGAGGCCCACAATATCTACCATGAGTTCCTGTCCAGCCAGGCGCTGAGCCCGGTGAACATCGACCGACAGGCCTGGCTTAGTGAGGAGGTGCTGGCCCAGCCCCGGCCGGATATGTTTCGAGCACAGCAGCTTCAGGTGAGGGGACCAAGGGGCAAGGGCAGGCTGAGAAGGGAGACCAGTAAAACGCCCAACAGGACCAGACACAGGGGCGAAGTCCGAGCAAAATAGGGGCAAAATTGATGCAGAACCAGAGCCAAATGCAGGGTCAGGGCGGGAGGAAGAGGGTGAAAGCCGTGGGTGACAGAAGGATGGACGGGGCGGGGTCAAGAGTAGGGCGGATCTCAGACTCCAGGTAAATGACAGGAACTGGGCGGGGCTTGGGCCTCCCTTACTTGGGCTGGCGAGGGCAGGGACACAAGAGGTGCAAGCAGAAGCCACCCATCCAGCCCTCCACTGTCCCTTCCTGGTACCAATCGCCACCTACATCCGCTGGCCGCGCAGATCTTCAATCTGATGAAGTTCGACAGCTATGCACGCTTCGTCAAATCCCCGCTGTACCAAGAGTGCCTGCTGGCTGAGGCCGAGGGACGCCCCCTGCGGGAACCTGGCTCCTCGCGCCTCGGCAGCCCCGACACCTCGAGGAAGGTGCGCACCGGGGTGGCAGGAGGCTGGGCGGGGACTGCGGACAGTCTGAGGAAGGGTCTTCCCCAGCTGTAGATCCGCGTGCTGGGCTGGGACCCTGCTCCGCACTAGAGTCTTCCCTGTACCTTCAGAAGCCGAAGCTGAAGCCTGGGAAATCGCTACCGTTGGGCGTGGAGGAGTTGGGGCAGCTGCCACTTGCTGAGGGCTCTTGTGGCCGCCCACTCCGCAAGTCTTTTCGTAGAGGTGAGGCCGGCTCTAGAAATGGTGTGGCCAGGAAGTTTGGGTCAATTTTGGGAACGTCCCCCTCTCCCTACTTGACCCACATAGTCTGCAAGAAGGCAAAATCCAAACCTCAACATGTAGATTCTTGAGACCACCCGGTTTCTCCAGGAGGCTGTGCTCCCGTGCTGCAACCCGAAAGTTTGGGAGGGCTACCCAAGGACCCACACACTTTAAGTCCCTGCAGGATGGAGGGCCTTAAACAAGACCCGCCAAGTGGGAGGACCTCACCAGAGGGATGGTGAGAGGAAGCAGACCCCTTCATTTCTGACTTTCCCTTAGAGATGACAGGTGGAGCTGTGAACTCAGCACTGCGACGAGAGTCTCAGGGGTCCCTGAATTCTTCCGCTAGTCTAGACCTGGGCTTCCTTGCCTTCGTGAGCAGCAAATCTGAGGTGAGCGGCATTTGGGGGGAACACGGTGTCTTTCTGGTTAGGGCCACTGCAAGTTCCCTTCATGGGTTTCCAACATTGCCAATGGATGTCTGCCCTTCCACTCCTAGCTTACCACAAAACCATCACCCCATCCTTCTTTTCTTTCCATGCTTGACATAGTAATCTCTCTACAAATCATGGGGTCATGTTCTCCACTGGCAGGTTTCTGTGCATGTGTGGGTGCCTAGGTGTACCCTGCATGATGTGTGTGGTTGCTTAGTGAAGCTGTACCTGAATATCCACATTTATTTTATTTTTGTTTTGAAACAGGGTTTCTTTCTTTTAAAAAAAATAATTTATTTAATTTTATGGACATTGGTGTAAGGGTTTCAAATCCCCTGAAACTGGAGTTACAGACAGTTGTGAGCTGCCATGTGGGTGCTGGGAATTGAACCTAGGTCCTCTTGAAGAGCAGTCAGTGTTCTTAATCATTGAGCCATCTCTCCAGCTCCCCAAAGCAGAGTTTCTTTATGTAGTCCTGGCTGCAGTGGAACTCACACTGTATACCAGGCTGGCCTCAGAACTTAGAGGTCGGCCTGCCTCTGCCTCCGAGCACTAGGACAAAGTGTGCCACCATGCCTAGCTGAGTGTCTACATGTTTGAGTGTACATACCTGTGTTTCTGGAGCAAGACACATCTGTGCTTGCCTCAAAGTGCACCCTTGCATGTGTGTAGATGTATGTGTCCCAGCTTATAGCATTCCTGTGTACATACAGCCTCTGTCTGCTCTTGCCCACAACCAGAGCCACCGAAAAAGCCTTGGAAGTGGAGAGGGAGAGAGTGAAAGCCGGCCAGGGAAGTACTGCTGCGTGTACCTGCCTGATGGCACCGCCTCCTTGGCCCTGGCTCGACCAGGCCTCACCATCCGAGACATGCTGGCAGGCATCTGTGAGAAGAGAGGCCTCTCTCTACCTGACATTAAGGTCTACCTGGTCAGCAATGAACAGGTATGAGCATGACCTGGCTCCAACTCTCGCCTCTTTTCTGGTCATGATCCAGTTATTTTCCTAATCTTCTGGCCACTCCTAATTCTAACTCATTTCCTATCATCATCCCCTCACCCCTGTGTCCAAGTCTCCATGGATTCTAGCGCCAACTCCTCATTCATTCTCAGATACCCGTTCATATTCCTCAAAAACCGTACTCACACACAAACCCACCCCATAGCCTGGCTCCCAGCTTCACCCATCACCCTGCTCTGATGGTTGGGGGGAGGCAGAGCTGGGGAGAAGGTCCTGCTGGAACCGGGAATGTCCTCCATTCTCACACTTTATATCCCCATAGGCCCGCCCCTGAAGTTGCCACTGGGGGACTCACCTCTGCCATCAGAAGTGTTCAAGGAGCCTAATCCCTCAAGCCTCCTTTAAGTGCAAATGAGCTCTAAGCTCTAAAGTCTAGGGAAACTCGTTTTTAAAAAATAATTTATTTAAATTTATTTTATGTGTGTTAATGTGAAGATCCCCTGGCAGTGGAGTTACAAACAGTTGTGAGCTGCCATGTGGGTGCTAAGGATTGAACCCAGGTCCTCTGGAAAAGCAGCCAGTGCTCCTAATTGCTGAACCATCTCTCCAGCCCCAGGAAAGCTCATTTTTAAACCATCCTGGAAGGGGGCCCCAGGAGAACAATGCTGCATTCCAGCGGAAGTGAGAGGAATTTATTCAAGTTCTAAGAGGCAGCCAAGGTGTGTGACCAGAACTGGAACCAAGGCTGTGTCTGCAATTAGGAGTCAGCCCTCCAGAGTGAGCCTTCCAGGGAAGGCGGGCATATCTGCTCAGAAGGCTTCCTGAGACGCAGCAGCCAGAGTCCGGGGGGCAGAGCTTGTCCAGGAACAATTGTACAGAAAGGATGTTTCAGGAAGAGGGAGGGAAGGAGGTGTTTGCAGGACCTGGGGCGTGGGGGTGTGAGGGCAGCAATGGGAGACACTCTGCAGCCACTCTCTTAGGCCACCAGAACAGCTGCCAACAGCCCAGATGGGCTTTTGTGCCTGCTAAATATAACTTCACCACCCACATTCCACCTGTCCCTGTGTCCCTGTCTGGGAGAGTTCCCACACCTCCGTTTTAAGCCCGCCCCCTACAGGTCTTAGGCTGGCACAGACAGTAGTCTTGTCTGTGTACCTACTGTATGCCGGGGCTGTACCATTTCTAGACCAATGGGGGGGGGCGGGAGCCAGTGCCGGGGGAGGGGGAGACTGACCTAGGCATTAAGGAGGCAAGAGACAAGGTCTGGGTGGCTAACAACAGGTAGGTGGTGAAGAGAAATGTATCTCATGCCTGAAGGAACCAGGACCTAAGCTTCGTCCTTACTGAAGATCCACCCCACCCCCATGAATATGTTAGCCCCCCACCCTTCTGTTTCCCCAAACTGGATCCTTTCCTAAGCTTCCCCTCACATTCCCAAGCATCTTCCTTCCTTTTTCTTTTTCTATTTCTTCTTCTTTTTCAGAGGGAGCAGGGTGTGTGTGTGTGGGGGGGGGGTCTTACTGTGTAGTCTTAGCTGGCCTAGAACTTGCTATGTAACCCAGGCTGGCCTTGAACTCTCCCAGTCTCTGAGTAAAGTACTGGGAATAAAGGCAGGCACCACCAGGCTGCCATGCCCGGGGCACCTTCCCCTCTTACGATCGCGTGGCCTTGGTCTTCTCAGGATCCAGCTCTGCTGGTCCTTAGCCCATCTGCCTCTCTAGCCTTCTGTTACCTATGGGCTGGTCCTTCTGGTCTTTAGGGTACCACAGTAGAGGCCACAGGATGAAGTGAAGGTGATTCCCAAGTGTCCCACCTCCCCATCCCCCGGGATAGCTTGGGATGGAGAGAGGGGATTCTTAGACCCTGCCTGGCATCCGCAGAAGGCCCTGGTCCTGGATCAGGATTGCACGGTGCTGGCAGACCAGGAAGTACGACTAGAAAACAGGATCACCTTCCAGTGAGTGCCCTACCCCAAAACTTAATCTGGCTTCCAGCTGCCTACTGCGCCCAAATTTCAGATCTCATCCTTTGAGCTGGGAACTCTTACCCACTAGGCTAAAGCCCCACCCCCAAACTGTTCCACCCTCCGCGTTCAGCTCTGGCCCCTCCAGGCTTGTTTTGGGAAAAGGGGTCCCCTGGGTCTCCACCACTCTGCAGCTCTAGGGTCCCGTACAGGCTGGAGTTGGCTAACCTGGAACGTGTGGTAAGGATCTCCGCTAAGCCCACCAAGCGTCTGCAGGAGGCGCTGCAGCCCATCCTGGCAAAGCATGGCCTGAGCCTGGAACAGGTGGTCCTGCATCGCGTGAGTGATGGAGCTGTAGGAGGGGTGGGGAAGGCGGGAAGGTTTTGTGGTCTAGCTCATAGGCTGCAAACCTCTTTCTGTAGCCAGGGGAGAAGCAGCTGTTGGATTTGGAGAAGCTAGTGAGCTCAGTGGCTTCACAGACACTGGTTTTGGACATTCTTCCAGGTAAGTGATGTTTAAACGCTGGGACTTGGTTTCCCAGCGTGGCTCTGGCACAGGAGGAGGGGCTCGTGAGAAGAAGGCCAAACCCAACAGTGATGTTCTCCGTTGTAGATGCAAAGATGAGTGAAGCCAGCAGCACATCCCCCTGCCGTAGTCAGGTAACCAAGAACCTCAGGGCCTCTTTCCACTTTCCTCTTCTCCTCTCCTGGTTGTGAACTTCACCCCTCTTTCTTGCAGGGGTGCCTGCCTAGAACCCAGGACAAGGATACTCATCTTCCTCCATTGCCCTCCAGTTTGCTTGTGGAAGATGCCAGTGGGAAACGGCAGACCTGTGACATTGAAGGTGCCCTGTCCGGGGTAGTGGGAGCCACGGGATCAGAGGGAGGAGGGAAATGGGATCAGGGCTGAGTATCATTGAGGGTGGACTGAGCTAAGGGCGGGACTAAGGGGCCGTTGGAGCTGGAATATACTGATGGTCTGGGGTCAGACTGGCCATCACAAGCAGCAGAATAGGGAAGCATTAACACAGGTGTTGCGACCATATGGGTCTCCTGACCCTGTGGCTGCCCCCCAGGCCTGGTGGAGCTGCTGAACCGGGTGCAGAGCAGTGGGGCCCATGACCAGAGAGGACTTCTTCGCAAAGAGGACCTGGTACTTCCAGAATTTCTGCAGCTTCCTTCCCAAAGGCCGGGCTCTCAGGAGGCGCCACCATAGACTGAATCAACCACCCAGCCTAAGGAGGGCCTTTCAGACTCCTCTGCCACCCAGCCCTCTGACACCTGTGTAACAGTCCAGGTTGGCTGCATGGTGCCTGGGCGGACCAAGCATGCGTGGGTCCACTCTGCATGCCCTGTCTGCACCCTGAGTGTCCCTGGCCCTTTCTGCTATGGGCGGGCCCACAGAAGGAGCCGGGAAGGGATGGAAGGGAACTCAGAGGAACCGCATGCCCAAACTGTGGCTACCTGTTCTCATAGGTTCACCTACCTGTGCTTTGCAGCTAGGCCATCAGGGAGAGGCCAGCCTAGCCTCTTGGCATAAGCATACTGAACACAAATGGGTGACTTTGGCAGTGCCAGCCTCCTCAGCTTGTTCTAAGCTTTAGCAGGGGGCAGGAGGAGGGGCTGGCCCCTCCTTAAAGAGTTGATACAAGTAAATCCCAGGCGTGCTGGTGAGCAACCCCTCCCTCCATTCACTTAGACTCTACTATACACAGGGATTTTATGGTTGGCTTGGGGCAGCTGGGTTTGTCCTGAATGTATGATATTGTTATAATAATGATAATTATTATTATTCAGCTGAGCTGTGTTTCTTGTGTGCCACTCTGGTCTGTATGGTCCCATTATCCCACTGCCTCTGTCACTGAGGCCTGGAAGTTCTTGGGGACCTCAGTGCATACCTCCTAACTTTCTATTTTCAGACTCTCTCTTCCTGAGGCATGGAATATAGAAGGGGGGAAGGAAGGGGGAAGAGGGGGGAGAGAGAGAGAGAGAGAGAGAGAGGGAGGGACCGTCCTCTACAGCTGGGCCTTGCCGTCACCCAGCTGCCCCAGTGTCCGTGGACCTGAATGCGTCATTTTTGTTGATATTTCCTGTTTCTATCAGGGATCCGATGTATCTCTACATACATTACTGAGGGCTCCTTCGGATGCATCAGAAGCTTATATGTGGGACTAGGCCAGGCCATGTTTTCTTTTCCTCATCTGCTTGCCTGGGTGGTACCCCACCTCTAAGCAGCCAGGAAAGGCAGGGAGGGAAGGAGAGAGGACTGCTCAGAAAGAAAGCCTCAGGTGCAGGGAGAGAAGCCCAGCATGGTCCCACCTAGGGAGGTGAGTGCGAAGAGAAAGCAAGGTGACTGGAGTGGGTGGGGCAGAGTCCTGCACACAGGCAAGACTGCCTTGAGTGGATCCTCCACTAGGACCTTCTCCTGCTCTCCCTTCTCATCTGACTGGCTCCTCGTCATCCTTGAAATCTGTGGGATCGATCAACGGGGTATGCTGACCCACTCTGCCTTCCTCTGGGGGTTTCAGGTTTCTGCCACCTGGTAACCCCCTGACTGTTTAACAGACTCCCCGGCTTCTGGGGGAGCCGATGACACAGGGACATACATATCCCACGTGGGCAGAGTTTGGCTCAGAGGTGGTTGTCTGAAGCTGCTCTAATAAGAATTGTAATCCCTCACCAGGTATGGTGGCACACGCCTTTAATCCCAGCACTCAGAAGGCAGAGGCAGGCAAATCTCTGTGAGTTCGAGACCAACCTGGACTACAAGAGCTAGTTCCAGGACAGGCTCCAAAACTATAGAGAAATCCTGTCTCAAAAAACCAAAAACCAAAACAAAACAAAAAACAAAAACAAACAAAGGAACAAACAAAATCAAAAAAGAATCGTAATCCCAGAGCTGGAGAGATGGTTCAGTGGTTCAGAGCACCGGGACTGAGTCTCAGCGCCCACGTCAGCTCACAATTATCTGTTACCCCAGTTCCTGGGGTGCAACATCTGCTTTTGGCTTTCATGAGCACTATACACACAGTGTCCAGGCAGACATGCAGGCAAAAACACCCATATGCATAGAAATAAAGATGAATAAATCTTTTCATTTTAATTCCAATTATGTTGCTTATTTGCTAACACCTTCCAAGCAGTTGTACAAAGGCCTTGCACACAGAAGAAACCCACATAGGAGAGGCCTCGGGTGGTGGACAACCCACCACACATCACGCATACCTGAAATGACCACACTTTGACTTTCGCCTTAGGCAAACCAGTAAATTCTTCCTGGAAGCATGGGCTTGCTACTATGAGGTGGGCTTCTAAAACCCACAACTACAAGAATCCTGGTTCACTGACTACCTTGGTGGTCTGGAATAGGCTCAGCGAAACACAAAGGGACAGCAGGCACTGGGGGACTGCATAGCACTAGGGGCTGTGTGGTGAAGGAGTGGGAACAGGGGAGACAAATCCCTTTCACTAAAAATAACTTTCCTGAGAGAAATGTAAAAAAATGTCTACCCTCCTCCTAAGGTTCCAACAAGAACCAAGAACAATTAACCCAGTGTTCCCCCAGGAGCACAGGTGATTTAATCAGAAGCACAGGAAGGGCTGTACCCAGCAGGAATGATGGCTTCCAAATGACTGTGGAGATGGAGCCCTCGCCCCTTCTTTCTTTAAGCATCTGTAGCCTCTAGCTTCTCCCCCAAGACCTACATCTGAAGAAGTATTAAGTTGGCACAACTCAATAACAAAGCCAGCTCAATAGGAACAGGTATTTTGAATGAAAGAAAAGGGGGGAACTCACGCCACTCACGCCACAGTCCTATCCATCTGGCGGACACCGCATGGACAGAGAGCACACCTGTGTTCTCTCGATTTTCTACCTGGGGTCCAAGTAGCCACACCCCAACTTGATGTGATTGGCTAGTGGCCTTTCCCCCATCACACATCATTAGAGAAGAATGGCACGGAAGAGCGACTGGAAACTCAGTCACTGTTCCCTCCTCTGAGGAAAGTAAACAGTCAATAGGTTATCTTCCCCAGCAGGCTTAGCAGAACTCCTAGGCTCACAGGACAGCCCTGAACAACAATCCCCATCTCTTCCTTCGTCTCCCACAGAACTTCCCTTTAATTTTCTGGGACAAATGGGAAGAGGCTCTGCCATGAGCTTTAGGGAGAGAGGAGGGGACACCAACTGAGATATGTATGGGCTGTCTTCCCAAAGCTGGTGGACCCTTTAGGCCAAACTGACTTCTCCCTCAACCCTGAACATCTGCAGAGCCAACAATGATACATGTTGCCGTTATGGCCGGGAGAAAGCCAAAAGAGCCTCCTTTTGGGAGAACCGAATCTCCCGAGCTCCCAGACTGGATACATTCTAACCATTTTGTTCATCTCCGGCTAGGGAGAAAGGCATCTACCGATCTCCTAGGCTGGATACATTCTAACGTTTTGTTGTTTTTCTTTTCCCAACAAACACTCTGATGGGATTAAAAGTTCAGCTTCATGGGAAAAGTAACAAGAACTGGGGCTTCACTAACCCTCAGATGAAGGAGCGTGGTACCTGGAGGCCTGTGTGTGTAGACACCTGATGAGAGCATATGGATACTGCTGTTCAGTTCTGGAGGAAGGTCAGGAGTTTCTGTTAAAACTCAGAAGTAGGGCTGGAAAGACTGTTCAGCAGTTAAGAGCCCTCACTGCGCAGTCCTGAAAATCAGAGATCAGATCTCAACACCCATGTACCAACCTGGACGTCCTGCACATGCCTGCGACCCCACCTCTAAACAAGGTAAAGACAGGAGGAGCACAGGGGCTTCCTGTCTTCCAGGAGAGCAGAGAAAATGTGAGGCCCAGGTTCAGAGAGAGAGAGACCCCGCCTCAAAGGACTAGGCCAAGAGTGATAGAGGAGGACACCTGACACCTTGCCGTGGCCTCCACATGTGTGCACAGATGCGCACATACACAGAAACACACACAAATATTCTTTTCAATCGTTACATTTAAATTTTTTTTAATATTTAACTTTATTTTATGTGCATTGGTGTGAAGGTGTCAGATCCCCTGCAACTGGATCTTCAGACAGTTGTGAGCTGCCATGTGGGTGCTGGGAATTGAACCCGGGTCCTCTGGAAGAGTAGTCAGTGCTCTTAATCACTGAGCCACCTCTCTAGCCCACATTTAAAATTTTTAATAGGTGCATGTGGAGGTCGGAGAACAACTTGTAGAAGTTGGTTCTCTCCTACCATGTGTGTCCTTTGGTGTGACCTCAGATCATTAGGCTTGAAGGCAAGAGCTGAGTCATCTTGGCAGTTTAATACATGCATCTTTAAAAAGTAGAACAAGCTGGGTGGTGGTGGCGCATGCCCTTAATCCCAGCACTTAGGATGCAGAGGCAGGCGGATCTCTGTGAGTTCGAGGTCAACTTGGTCTACAGAGTGAGTTCCAGAACAGTCAGGGCTATGCAGAAAAAAAAACAAACAATAACACAATAACAACAAAAGAATGAAGACTTACTGGCAAAGGGTGTACGTAGCTCAGTGGTCAAGCACATGCCTAGCATTCTTGAGGCCCTTCAATCTCCTGTACCAGAAATAATAAAATAAAAATAGAAGTTTATTTAACTCACAGTTTGGGAATCTGGGAAGTCTAAGGGCATGGTTTTGGCACCTGGCAAGGTCCTTCTTGCCAAACAGTAACATGCTAAAAGGCATTACATGGCAAGACAGCAAGCTAGCCAGAGAGGTGCTTGATAACAAAGTCACTCCCAAAGCAATACATCAATCCACACCTTGATTAATCCATTCCTAACAACAGATCCAATCACTTTTCTCCCAATTCTGCCTCTATGATATGGTTCATACCTGGCAGGCAGGCTAAGACAGGAGAGACTGTGAGTTCAGTGGCCTGGACTACAAATCTGGGCTACAGAGTAAGCCCTTGTCTCAAAAATATAAAAGACAGCCAGGCGGTGGTGGCTCAAAAGGCAGAGGCAGGCAGATCTCTGTGATTTCAAGGCCAGCCTGGCCTATATAGTGAGTTCCAGGACAGGTTCCAAAGCTACAGAGAAACCCTGTCTCAAAAAACCAAAAAATAAAAAAATAAAAGAGAGAGAGAAGAAAACAGAAAGAAGCCTGGCAGTGGTGGTACATGCCTTTAATCCCTGAACTTGGGAGGCAGAGGGCGACAGATCTCTGTGAGTTTGAGGCCAGCCTGGTATACAGAGCAAGTTCCAGGACAGCCAGGGCTACGCAGAGAAACCCTATCTCGAAAAGCAAAAAAAAAAAAAGAAAAAAGAAAAAAGAAAAAGAATAAAAACTTTAAAATTCACCATTCAACACTGCTTTACCGAAGACCAAATTCCCAATATAAATATTTAGTAGACACATTCAAGCCATATTGTGTCCGTATATAAAACACAAACACAGAGACACAGAAGTATGGAGAGGAGAGAGTTTTCTCTAAGTATAACACTGATAAAGGAGATTGAGAAATACACCAGAGTTATCCCAGCATTAGGAATAGTGGCCAAAGAAGATGTTCAGATTAGCTTTAATTTTCTCACGAATGCTATTTTAAATAATTTCATTGCTATAAAGAACTGCCATGAGTCCATCTTTATTTCTGCTGGACAGTCATCTTTGGTAGAGTCTAATGCTTCTTTGGGGAGATCATCATCACTCTTGGCCCAGTTGGCTGGCTGGTATGCCCTTCTCCCATAATCCCCTCTGCTCTCTCTTTGTCAAATAACCTCGATGACTTTTCTTAGGGAGAAATGAGCAAATGCCTATTCATCTCAGATAGGGAACCAAAAACAGACCAACAAAATGATTCCACCCAATTCTAACTTCATGACCTGTGAGCCAAACAGTCTTTTTCTCAGGATCACGGGCAGCTCAAGCTAAAACAGCCTTCCCACCAACAATAGGAAACATTTGATGCCCTGCTGAGAGGAGGGACCCATGTGCCTCACGGGCTACCTGGGGATGCCCCATGGCTGCCACATCAGCAGCCTTGTGTGAATAGCCACAGCTGTGCTGACATCAAGATGGCAGTGACGTGCCACGCCTGGAGGTCGGGTTCCGCATAGCTGGTGTGAGCTCTCCCTTTCTCCCCACTCCTTGAGTCAGTCTGGGACCTGGGCAGACCCACAGCTTCCTCTCCCACCAGCTCATTAACCCATGGGCTATATTTCACAGCTGCTGACCTACAGTGATTCAAGGGAGCTCAGGTGAGGTGGTACAGAGCTGTTCGCCTCCCCAGAGGGACGCCATGGAAGGTGTTGGCCTCATCTACCCAGTATAGTATGAAGGGAGAGAACTCGCACTTCATTTTTTTTTTAACCAGTTTTGAATCCTGACAATACCCTCCCTCCAGAGGACTTGAACTAAGCAAACAGCCATGACTTTCTCGAGAATGCTCAGGGAACCCAAGCCTGTGCTCCAAGCCTCTGCCAGACGACCTCGCTGTTTCTCTCTTACTCTTCTCCATCTGCAACAGCCTTAGGGCTGGGGAAGGTCGCTGTCACTCAGTGACCTTAGCTCTGGGCCTGTGGAGGCAGGCAGAGGAGCTCACCTGGAGCCCCTGCCCAAGATGCGGACACAGCAGTGAGCTCCGCTCCCTGGGTCAGTCACCCTTACCCCCAGGAACAAGCACAAGGTGCACCCTGTGGGGGGCCTGGGCTAGTAGTCAGGTGACTCTGGCTTCTGAGGGTTGTAGAAGCTGGAGTCCATTTCCACAGGGAGACAAAGGGCCTGGTGAGGGGGAGCAAATACAGTTGATGCCAACAAATCAGTGCAGCCCATGATAAGCACACTGCACAACCCTGGGGAAGGGGGCAGGAAGAGTTAGGAACATGAATGTTTGAGAAAGGCCCACGAAAACTGCGGGGCCTGGACAAGGGCTGCTCTGTGGCTATCTTAACATGTTTGTCTAGGGGGTCAAAGGAGAGCCAAGGGCTGAAAGGAAGAATAACGTAGAACCAGTACCCACCTTCAGGCCAGCTAGGGTGTCGGCTTTTAACCCAAGTCCTCCAGCAAAGGTGAGTGGACAGGGGTAACCTCATCAGTCAGGACCACCACACTCTCTATTGCTGAAGGAACTAGAACTCAATCTAAAACCTGCAGTCTGTGGAACAGAACCAGAACTGGACAACCAGAGCCCAGGATGTGGAGCCCAGCACTTAGAATCAATCTGAAGTCTAAACAAAGCTTGATACTACATCGGAGAGATGGGAACCAGAGCCCACGGCTGGCACTCAGGGTTCAGACTTTGCAACCCAGACACACAGGGAGATACAGAATTAAGAGTGTGGATTCAAGAGCCTGGGGCTGAACTCCAGGCTGAGAGCTTAGAGCCCAGGACTTAAAATCTGTAGCTAGAACTCAAAGTTCAGGGGAAGAAGATGCCCAGGGCTGCATCAAGAGAGCAAACTGCTCGCAGCCTCACTCTCTAGCCCGAACCCTGTGACCAGCAATGGTCAGGGCTGGAGCCACAGGAGGAGGGATATGCAAGAGGAGGTGATTTCTGAAGAAAACAACAACCACAAAACAACAACATCAAAACCCAAACCAACAACTCAAAGCAGCCTCAGCTATTTTGGCTAGACTTTGGCCTTGCCAATAAATGAGTGACCAGAGCTTGGCCTCACAAGATTAATAATTACGTAGAATGCTTATTCTCCAAACCGGGCTGGGGCGCCATCAGGTCAGCCTCTACCCACAGAAGAGCTTCTTCTCCCTCTGGACAATGTCTCAGGCCCTCCTGGCTCTCGGCTGGGGCTGAGTAACTCAGATTGAAATCCAGGCTCTTCAAACTGGGAGCAGGGCCCATATCTTTCATTCCAGAACTTGGGAGGCAGAGACAAGATGGTCCATGAGTTTGAGGCCAGCCTGGTCTACATGGTGAGTTCTAGGCCAAAGACTATGTAGTGAGACCCTATCTCAAAAAATAAAATAAAATAAAAATAAAAATAAAAACCCAGGCTCTCCAAAGGGGGACAAAGTCAGGAGACCAGGAGAGGGGCTGCTTTGTCTCCCTGGCAGAATATGTCCCTATCATATATCAACCAGCCTGCTGGTGAGGCCACGGCAACAGATAAGACAAGGATGACTTAGGGTATGGACTGTGCCGTCAGGACCATGTCCCCACAGGAGCAGTGTCTGATGTTGGGAAGAGTGGCCACTGCTGTCTCCCTCATCCAGCACTGTGAGGCTTGTGAATTTATTAAATTAGTAACAAGCTTCAAAGAAGCCGGGAGCCTTGACAACACCGATAGGAAACAGTGCTGTGGGGTTGCAGGGTCAGGCACTCTGGCCTTACTGACTCAGCGTTTGTGATCCTGGCACCCCGGAGGATGAGCAGAAGGACCATGAGTTCAAGACTAGCCTGGGCCATGCAGTCAGGCCTTATCTGAAGAAAACAACAACAACAACAAAAGTGGTCTTAAGTTCTGGTTTTTCTTTCTTTGATTATTCTTAGACTTTAGGTTCTACTGAAAACTTCACTTATAGCAAGCCATGTATTGAAACAGCAGGTTGGCCAGGTGTGGTGGCACATACCCTTCATCCCAGCACTCAAGGCAAGGGTAGATACACACATGTGTCCTACATAGCAAATGGGAATTCCATAAATTCAAGGCCAGCCTGATCTACCTAGCAAGTTTCAGGACAGCTGGCTTCATAGGGAGACCATGTCTCAAAACACAACCAAAACAAACAAACAAAAAACCAAATTGATCTTAAGAACTAAGGAATCAGGGCTGGAGAGACAGCATAGCAGTTAATAGCATAGGTTGACAGGGCGGTGGTGGCGCATGCCTTTAATCCCAGCACTCAGGAGGCGGAGGGAGGCGGATCTCTGTGAGTGAGAGGCCAGTCTGGTCTACAAGAGCTAGTTCCAGGACAGCCAGGGCTACACAGAGAAACCCTGTCTCCAAAAACAAAATCAAACAAGAAAACAAACAAAAGAGCACAGGCTGTCCTTCTAGAGGAAGACGTTTCAATTCTCAGCACCCACACGGCAGCTCACAATTGCTTATAACTCCAGTTCCAAGTGATCCAACACCCTCTTCTGGTTTCCTTGAGCACTGCAGACATGTGGTGCACTGATCTATGCAGGCAAAGACCCATATAAATAAATAATATTAAATATAAAAAGAACCGAGGAATCGCCTAGCAGCTCAGCTTCCACAGCCTGCCCTATCTCGGGAGGCATTTCCCCATTCAGCTGTCATGCTGCACCAGGGGAGTCGTCTTGTCGGTGTGCTGAAATTCAATATGTTAGTCTCGCACTTTGACCCTGGCTGTGCTGGAGCCACGTACCCACTCAGGGCAGCTGACTCCTCCCTCAACCTGGCTCTCCAAGACCAACGTGGCTCCTGGTGGCTAAATCTGGTTTGTTTTTGTGTTGCATTCAGCAGAATTTGGGCCAGCTGACCAACGCTGCTCTCTTGTTCTTGGTCGATCCCAGTATCACCTGGGGCAGTTGCTCTTTTCTTCCTCCCTGTCTGGTATCCTCTTGATCTCCATGTCTGGCCTCTCTGCTCTGCTCTGCTCAAATGTGGGCCCAACTCTGTCTCTTCCTGGACACCTGTTCTCTTTGTTATACACACTTTCTTGAGGCCACTTCCCTAGTAAGACTGAGATCAGCAAGGTGGGGGAATAAAGCCCTGTTGTACTGGCCCTCTCAAACTGTGACAGGGTGTCGGTCGGTGGGCTAAACAGAAAGCAGAGGCTGGTTTGTAAAGGGAGTGACAGGCACACAATTAGCACGTTGCCTATCCTTGTATCTGTCTTGCCTCCTTAGGCCAAGCTGACACACCTCTGGCCTCAATCTTCTTAGAGACGGGTGTGCAGGTGTGAACCGCCATGTCCACCAGGCCACGCTTTAGACTGGGTTCTCAGAAGATCACTTGCTGTGAACCCCTTAGATGGCTCAGCAGGTCAACGCACCTGCTACCAACCTTGAGGACCCAAGTTCACTCTCCAGGATCCACACGGTAGAGAAAACAGACTCCTTCGAACTGTCGTCTGACCTCCGCACATGTGCCGTGACACACGGAAACACACACGGAAATAACAATGTACTGAATTATCCCTGGCTGCTTTCTTTAGAGAATGGAGCAGGAAAATGAGGACACATGCAGACATCGTACCCATGAGGCCTTGAAACCCTCTGCGGGACACAACAGCAGCTTGGCCTGGGATATAGCCACAGAGATGTCAGACAGACAGCTCCTGGGAAATTACAGAAAGAGGGGAGGGTGGCTGAGGAGGAGCGTTGAAGGAAGAGATGAAGGCAAGGAGATAGAGGAGAAACAAGAGTCAATGACTCCTTCGTGGTGTCTGGCTGGGATCCAGGCTCTGGGTGCTGTCTGCAAAGGAACGTGATCCTGTGAACGTGAAGGAGCCTGAGTAGAGCTCAGTGTACTCGACTGGTACAGTCACGTGATCCTGTCAGAGACCCATGTGGCAGACTGCAGGCCCCTCTGGACCTCTCTCCTGGATGCTCTCCCCAACATAAGATACCACTGACTACTCAGGGACTAACCTTAGGAAGGTCTCAGGGAGAATGTCACCAGAGCCTGAGGACACAACAGGGTGTGAAGAACCATCTGGGGACGCGCAGACCCAGCCACCAATTCAGGAGTAGGCAGACAGACTAGCGGGTGTGTGAGATAAAAAAAGAGGGGCCGAGAGAAGACAACATGCTTTTAACTGGTTGGCTGTGAAATTCATGGGATTTTAAGATCATATCTTTTAGGATGCATTTGTCAATAATTAACTGTTTATTCTAATCATCAATCCTCCCCCAGGAAGGAAGATAGAGTTTATTTATTTATTTGTTTGTTTGGTTTTGGTTTTTAGTTTTGCTTTTTTTCCCAAGATAGGGTCTCTTCATGTTGCCCCAGCTGTCCTAGAACTTGCTCTGTAGACCAGGCTGGCCTCAAACTCACATAGATCCGCCTGCCTCTGCCTCCTGAGTGCTGGGATTAAAGCTGTGTACCACCACTGCCCAACAGTTGCTTTTTTTGGTTTTGTTGTTGTTGTTGTTTGCTTTTTGAGATTAAGTCTCACTGTAGCTCAGGCTAGCCCCAAGCTTCAGAGTTTGAGTCATCTTCCTTTCTCAGGTTTCAAGTAGTCAGGGCTACAGGTGTGAGCCACTGTGCTGAGCCATTGGTGACATCACATTCTGTCATGAACCCTGATTTACTTAGTGAGACTTTGGTGTCTCAGAACCTCTTAAGCATGGGAGGAGGGATTTAGGAGGGTCTGGATTCACGCTTAGGTAGGAGTGCCCCAGTGAGTCAGAGAGAGTCAAATGTGTGGCTCAGAATCTCTGACTGCTTGGGCTCAGCCACATTAGGGATGCATTTGAGCTTGTCTGGAGCAAGCATAGGTACCTGAACATCCCCTAAGAGCAGGGGCAGGCCTTGATCCGTTAGCTCTTTCAGTCTCCCCTCCTGCCTGCATCAGGCAGAAGTTGCTACATCCAAACTACTCAGCTTGGGTGCTTTCCTTTATTTTGTGGCAGGGTTACTCTGTGTAGCCCTGGCTGTCCTGGAACTTGCTTTATAAACCAGGCTGGCCTTGAACTCACAGAGATCTGCCTGCCTCTGCATTTTGAGTGCTGGGATTAAAGGACAAGTCCAGGACAGCTAGGACTACACAGAGAAACCTTAGTCCAAAAAACCAAAACCAAAATAAAAACAAAAAGGCAAACACAAAAAAACACAACACAATAAAACAAACAAACAAAAAAAAACTGTTAACTTAAAGACACAAGAGAAGACTTCTGATCCAAGGCTAGATTTAAAAAAACAAGATGTGGCCTCTTTAGACAAAAATATTCTAGTTCAGTTAAGAGGGAGAATTTTTTGGTTTTGTTACCTGTGGAGTTACTTGTGGATTGGAGTCTTGTCTCTTAGTCAGGGTGACTATTGCTGTGGTCACGAAACACCATGACCACAGCACTTGGAGAGGAAAGGGTTTGTTTGGCTTATATTTCCACGCTATCGTCCATCGCTGAAGGGAGTCAGGACCGGAACTCAAACAGGGCAGGAACCTGGAGGCAGGAGCTGATACTGAGGCCATGGAGGGATGCTGCTTACTGGCTGCTCACATGGCTTGCTCAGCCTGCTTTCTTATAGAACCCAGGACCACAAACCAGAGATCTAGTGCAGTGGTTCCCAACCTGTGGGTCTTGACCCCTTTGGAGTTAAAGGAACCTTTACAGGGATCTCATATCATATAGCCTACGTATCAGATATTTACATTATGCCTCATAACAGTAGGAAAGTTAGTTATGAAGTAGCAAAGACATAATTTTATGGTTGGGATCAGCACATCGCAGTATCAGGAAGGTTGGGAGCCACTGCTCTCACAGTGCCTGTATTTGCCTAACACCTGGTGGTCATTCCGTTCACTGAGGGATTACATCATCTGTGGATCTCTCCCTGCGGTCTTTGAACATCCCTAGGGCAGTGGTGGTGCTTGTTTTTACTGGCTTCTGTACCATAGCATCTAACTCAGAGCTTAGGAAATACTACGCATTCAAGAAACGCTTGTTGGAGCTGGGCAGTGGTGGTGCACGCCTTTAATCCCAGCACCTGGAAGGCAGAGGCGGGTGGATCTCTGTGAGTTTGAGGCCAGCCTGGACTACAGAGAGCATTCCAGGACAGTCAGAACCATTTCACAGAAAAAGCCTGTCTCAAAAAAAAAAAAAAAAAGAAAGAAAGAAAGGAAAAAAGAAACACGCACACACACACACACACGAGAGAGTGAGAGAGAGAGGAGAGGAGAAAGAGAGTTGGGACTGGAATGTGCTCCTGGGAGGGAAAGAAAGCCACCCAGCAGTTCCCACGTTACTTGCCATGCGTCATGAACTTCCTGATCACAACTGTCCCTCTTCTCTTTCCCAGAGCCTCTGGGATGTGTCCTGTCCTCTGTCCTCATGGCCTCACCTTGGTTCAGCCCCATCATTTCTCCCCTGGACCTCTCTTCAGCATCTTAGCCAGTCTCTCTGTTGCAGATGCTCTTTGATGCATCTCACACCAGCATTTTAAGGTGCAGTCTAAGCCACAGAGCGACCACTGGTTTGGCCAGTGGCTCTCTCAATCTCACACCCTGATTTGTCATCAAGCCCTGTAGAACCTCCATGGTTCAAATATGCAGCCTCCCTGGGCTTCCCTCTTGGGGCGCCCACTCTTTTGAACTATACTCCTCAAGACACACAGAGAGCTGCACAGACATTTAGATGTATGGCAAGGCCACCATATATGCAGATCACATTTGGGGAGTCTTGTCAGGTCATAAACGAAGGAAAGGGGCTGGAGCCACAGAATCACTTTCAAGTCCCTCAGAACAAGCTGTCAGAGTGCCAATAGGGTCTCTGTCCAGCAGAGAGACGTGTCTGTACCCTAGCTGGGCTGTGGTTCAGGCTGGTGTAGTGAGAGAGGGCAGCCTGACCACAGACTCCCCTTGCAGAGTTGAAGATTAGCAATTAACTGGAAGGAATCTTGGGGGTAAAGTTAATCTAGTGGGGGAACAGAGGGAGGCAGCTAAAGTTCTAGGGACTTTGCCCTTGACCCGAGGGTATAAAGAGGAGGGTCTTTGTTCTTCTTTAGATTTCCCCAAGCAGCCAAGCAGGAGCTGAGACTTAGAACCTCAAGGTGAGCCCAGGGCCCCAGTCCTTAGACTAGCCCATCACCCCAACTCTGTGTGTTTCTTCTCCTGCTCCCTGTGACATCCCAATCCTAGGCCAGCCTGCTTTGGCCTACCCCACCCCCACCCTGAGCTAGACCCTGCCCAGCCATGGGACACTCTAGTCATAGTGGTACCTGCATTTGTCCTAACACCTGGCAGCCATTTCTAGTCACTGAGAGATTACATCATCTGTAACTGTCTCCTTACTAGACTTTGAACATCTCGAGGGCTGTGGCTTTTTTTTTTTCAGTTACCACTGTAGCCCAGCATCTAACTCAGAATTTAGGAAATACTACACATTCGAGAAATGCTTGTTGGGACTGGGGCTGTGGCTCAGCATTGGAGTGCTTGCCTACTACACTGAGGCCCTAGGTCCCATTTCCAGCACTGCAAAACAAAACAGCTACAAGAACCTTGCTGGATGGATAAATGACTGCTCAGAACTGTGACAAGTACCTGGGTGTGCATCTCTAGGTGTGTCTAAGGATGGATAGACTTGCACACCTTTGGTTGGATGTCATGCGAGTGTGGGTATACCACACACAGCAATTGTCAGCTTTGTTCTAACCTCTTGACACATAGGACTCACTGTGGATGCCCAGCATGATGTCCTATGGGGACAGAGTGGGGGGACCGGCTGTTTCCCCACTTCCAGTCCGTGGGAGACACGTGGTGCATGGGACAGCCTTTGCTTATGTGCCCAGCCCACAAGGTAAGTACTGTTCCCATACCCTGAGTCCCATTCCCTCTGTCCCTACTTCCCTCTACCTGTCTCTCCTGGGCTCCTGGGACCTTTGGGAACTCCTAATCAGCCTCCCTACTCAGTCCTGCACAGGATTCCAGGAACATCCACCTATGCATTCTCCAGTCTAAGCCCAGTGACCCTCACAGAGCACAGTTGTCCTTATGGGGAGGTCCTGGAATGTCATGACCCACTACCTGCCAAGCTGGCTCAGGAAGAAGAGCAAAAGCCAGGTGTGCCAGGTTGGGGGAGGCAGCAGGGTCATGGGTAGTCACTGCCCTCATACACTGCCCACTATACTCATGCCTGCCCCACCCCCAGAGCCCAGGCTGCCCCAGAAGTTGCGCCAGGCTGGCACAAAGCTCCTCAAGGTCCCGCTGATGCTGGGCTTCCTGTACCTCTTTGTCTGTTCCCTGGATGTGCTCAGCTCTGCCTTCCAGCTAGCCGGAGGTAAGGGCCAGCGGAGGAGGTCAGGGGAGGGGTTCAGAAGGGCCTAGGATGATGCTCGCTTGTGTTCTACAGGGAAGGTGGCTGGTGATATCTTCAAGGACAATGCCATCCTGTCCAACCCAGTGGCAGGGCTGGTGGTGGGGATTCTGGTGACAGTCCTGGTGCAGAGCTCCAGCACCTCGACATCCATCATTGTCAGCATGGTCTCCTCTGGCTGTGAGTTGACCCAGCATGGTCAGGGAGAGAGCCCAGGGGCCTGGAGATTCAGCATGAGGGCAGGAGTGTGGATAGGAGGTTGAGGGAAAGGAGAGGGGGGCGGGGGTGGCCCCAGCACCTCCTGTATTGTCCTCGAAAGCAGGCTAAGAGTTGAGCCAGGGTGTTCCAGGGATTGTGGAGAGTGGGAAGGGAGAGCACAGCTCCTGAACCCACCTCCGTTCAGCCACATAGTCACTCAGGAAAGCTAGAGAAAACCAGTCTGTAAAAATGATCACAAGAGGCAGAGGCAGAGGCAGGGGGATCTCTGTGAGTTCAAGGCCAGCCTGGTCTACAGAACAGTTCCAGGACAGCCAGGGCTACATAGAGAAAGACTGTCTCAGAAAAATAACTAAATAAATCATCACACACATGTGATTTATTGCAGAGACTTGACTTTTACCATTGTGTGGCTAGCTGTTCAAGTCTGACATTTCAAAGTCAGCCATGTGGAAGAGCAGGCTAGGATATGTAGGCAGAAACCGATCCTGTAGGCCACAGGTAAACTTTCTTCCTCCAGGAAGCTTCAGTTTTACACTTGAGGCTCTTTTACCCCATTGGATGAGCCTGCCCAGCTCATCAAGAGCAATGTCCTTCACCTGGGGCTAGGGAGTCTCAGTGGGTGAGAGTGCTCACTACAGGTGTGAAGGCCTGGGTTTGAATTTCCAGAGCTCACATAAGAGGCTGGGCACGGCGGCACACACACCAGTGCTGGGGGCAGGGGGTAGAACTGCTGGGGCTTCGAGCTGCCACCTAGGGTCCCGGTTCAACAAGAGATGCTCTCGTGTGGTAATACAGCAGAGGGTGAGAGAGCAGAATGCCTGAGTTCTTCTGGTCTCCACCTTTGCACACACACACTTGCCTCCCCCCCACCATGCACACATACACACACACACACACACACACACAGAAAATAACCTCCTTTACTTAAAGTCAGTTGAGTGCTATAGGTTAGTCAAGTTGACACATATAACCAGCTACCACACTCGTGTGAGGTACACCTGCACAAGCACAAAATACGGATTGTACAAGGTGTGAGCTCTCATAACGCACTCACGTGTACATGTTCATCCTGAATAGAGCCTGGGTACACCCTGTATGGTGTGTGCTCATTTGGTCACATGTGGATATGTGCACACACATGGAAATACACAGCTCGTGCACACGTGAACCTGTGAGACTGAGTCTAGGAAGTCAAGAGTATACTTGGAAAAGGCTCTCTGGGGCTAGCACACAAGTCATGGGCCTGGTAGAGTTACTGTCGGGCAGAGCCTATGGCCACAACCCAGTCATTTGAGAGTCCCCTCCCTCTTCTACCAGTGTTGGAGGTGAGCTCTGCCATTCCGATCATCATGGGCTCCAACATTGGAACCTCGGTCACCAACACCATTGTGGCCCTAATGCAGGCAGGGGACAGGACTGACTTCCGGCGGTGAGCTGGGGAAGGAGGGTGGGGGCTCATGCTTGTTGGGGAGAAGGCAGAACTGGGTGCCAGGACCCAGCTTGGGCACACCTTGAGTCCAGCTGTCCTGCAATGTGGTGTCCCTGCTCAGGGCTTTTGCAGGGGCCACAGTGCATGACTGCTTTAACTGGCTGTCTGTTTTGGTCCTGCTGCCACTGGAGGCTGCCACGGGCTACCTGCACCATGTCACTGGGCTTGTGGTTGCCTCCTTCAACATCCGTGGTGGCCGAGATGCCCCTGACCTTCTCAAGGTCATCACAGAGCCCTTCACAAAGCTCATTATCCAGGTGAGGGCAGGGCCTGGTGTGGGGTGGACAGATGAGGGATAGTAAGTGGCCCTACCTTCAGCTCTCTATGTCATCTCACTCACAGCTGGACAAGTCTGTCATCACCAGCATTGCCATGGGGGATGAGTCTCTGAGGAATCACAGTCTCATCCGGATTTGGTGCCACCCAGACCCACCAGAGGTGAGTTCCAGAGCCAAGCCTAGGGAAGAAGACACTCTCTTTAGACCACTTGCCTGTTGGTTCCATAGACCTTGGAAATCGTTTAGCTTGGGATGAGCAGATAACATGGAATTTTTCTGTGTCAGTAAACCCATGGCAGACATTGGTAATCCCTCCTAACTGCACAAACTGCGGTAGGCAAATATCTTTACATTAGCATTGGCATGAAATTGATCTGGTCCAAGGGTGGTTTTCGCTTTCTTTCTTTCTTTCTTTCTTTCTTTCTTTCTTTCTTTCTTTCTTTCTTTCTTTCTTTCTTTCCTTCTTTCCTTCTTTCTTTCCTTCCTTCCTTTCTTCCCTCCTTCCTTCCTTCCCTCCTTCCTTTTATTTCTTTCTTTCTCTTTTTTTGGTGTTCTGTTCTGTTTTGTTGTTGGGTTTTTTTTTCAAGACAGGACTTCACAGTAGCCCAGGCTGCCCTCCAACTCACAGAGATCCCCCTGCCTCTGCCTCCTGGGTACTGGGATTAAAGGTGTGCACCACCACTAGCCCCACCTTGGACCAATGGTTTTCAAGGAGCTATTGTTCTCCAGATTGACAGCATCCAGTCCTACCTGGGAATCTATTAGAAATGTAAAGCAGTGTAGAAGAAAATCCACAGCATAGTATATATACACCCTTCCTAGACCTACTGAATCAGAAAAAAATCTCTGGGAATGGGCCCAGTTGCTTGGTCTCCAATTTGCCATCTAACTTTGTTCCCTGTTCATTTGAAAAACCATGGATCAAACTCAACTCTCTGGTTTCACAGATAGAGACACAGGCTCCAAGAGGCTAAGCAGCTTGCCTGGAACTAGCAGGCCACAGGGACACTGGAGGCCCTCAGCTCTGCCATGCTTGGGGCTGAGGTCTGAGCAATGTAGAGAGGGATGGGGGAGAAGAGAGCTAGGTGGATAGTGAGGATCTTGGACCCTAGAATTCAGGTTGAGGAGCAAGGCAGTGGCTGTCACACTGGGCAGCCCCTGAGAGACACAGCAATCACACATGCTGGCAGGGGACTCTTTCATCCTTTGTCCTTCTGCACTGTTTCTGCTCCTTCTACTGCCCAGAATGAAAAACTGCTCAGATTGGTTGGACATTCATGGATCAGCCATTATGCCTATGGTACAAGGCATAATAGCAAGGCGATTAGGAACAAAGGGGTGGGCAATTAGCATACTTTCTTACTCAGCCATAAAAGGGAAAATGCTTCATCCAAACCATAATCTTCCAAATTTGCTTCTCCTTAATTATTACGTACAAGAAATAATTCCATTTAGAAAGGCTACAGGGAAATCCAAGCGCACAGCAGAGGCACGAGCCCATCCTCCACCTTCCCTCCTCTTGCTGGGGGATGTTCCCAGACCTTTCTGCCAGCACTGATAGAAAACACTCTATCACCTCATCCTGTGATGCTCCTTTGCATCCCGAGTGGCACACAGCACCAGCTCTGCTCTTCTGAGAGTTCAAGGCAGCTTGACAACAGAAAGCCCACGTGGACAGCTTTGATGCTGGCTTTGTGACCTGCCTAACACATCAGCCACCTTCTCATGAGCTCTCTGGCTCTCTCAGGAAAGCTCTGTGAGTCACTGCTGCCTCAGAAAGCACACTCTGGGTAGAAGAAGAGAAATCACATACTGATCTAAAAAAAAAAAAAAACACACCACATAGAGGTTTCCGGTCTGACGGCTGACTTGGGCAAGATTCTACCTGTGCCCTGAACTGCCTCACCTACTATGTCTGGAGCAAGACCAGCCAGGTGGACCGTTTTACAGGAATGGAAACTGAAGCTCGGTGACGGGAAGCAACTGCCGAGTTCCCTCAGCGGTGGCCTGCCTTCCGGGCTTCACGCTTCCAGCTGTCGCTTGCCAGGGCACCGGTTCAATTCCCACACTATCAGAAACCTCTTTCTGCAACAGCAGGTCGTATTTCTTGGCTTGGAATGTAAAGCTGGATCTGAGCTCCCTGCTCTCTGCCTCCCTCTGGACCTGTGCCCTGCAGGAATGGGACTCATACAGCCACATCACGCGCTCTTGGCGTGTGCTTGGGTGGCTCTTCCTATACTCGCCCCCACCCACCCCTTGGCCTCAGAGTTTTTCTTTTTTCCCCAACACTCACGGCCTCCAGCCTTCGCCATATTGGGGAGTGAACATTGATCAAACCACTCTCCAGGGGACCTGTGCCACCCAAGACAGGACAGAATGAGAGTTTTCCTGATGGGGAAAGGGAAAACAGGCCATTCTGGAGTTTGAGACTTCCGGATGATCAGTAACCTGGCATAGTGCTTGAAATCCCCTTCCCATGAGTCACATTTGTGAACTGTAAACGTCCCTGCCTGAGTTAAGTACCATCTTTGGAGGACTGGCCACCCGGGACCACTGTTATTACATCCCTACTCTGCAGATAGGAAACAGCCCCACTCAGAGAGAGGAACACTGGCTTCCTGTACTATTGGTGCCTATAATGGAGGAAGGCCTCCATCCTGATGGAAGCCTCACTCCTCATTCAGCTGCATCTCCCAGATGCTGGTCTAATGTACCTGTTTCTATTTCTCTTTCTGCCCATGGTGCCACCAGACCCCTTCAGGGCTGGTGGGCTGGAGATGCTCTGAGAAGTTCCTTTCGGCCACCAGATGGTGCTGCTGGCCCAGAGTGCTCTCGTTTCCAGAACAAAGGCCCCACAGCTACCATAGCCCAGAGGGGAAGCTATTGTGCAATCCCACATCCTCTGTGGTTCTCTCCTGAGGAAGGATTCTTGAAGTAGCACGGTCCTTTGTGAACTTAATCATGTCCTTCAGTTCCCAGAAGTGTCTCGATCTAGTGTGTCCCTGTAGGCTCTTAAATACCAACTCCCTCTTCCAAGATGCTTCCTACTAGCCTGTAGGGAAAAGAAGACAGCATTAGAAACTATGTTATGGAGACAGCTGACGCCCAGAGAGCTTAAGTGTACGGCTCCAAGTCACATAGTTGAGAGCAGCTCAGCGACAGCGTGAGCCCAGGACTATGGGACACTCATTGGTTCTGTTTCCCCGTAAGCATTTTCACCCCACTCCCTATCTATTCCTCCACTCCTCCCAGAGAGGATGGACAAACATCTTGGGAACAAGCCCAGATCTGGGCCGGAGTTTCCACCTTTTCCTCTGCCTTGTAAGATCTCCTTAGGGGCTTTTCTCTCCCCTCAGTTCCTTCCTGGCCTGGCTTCGCAGTGATCCTTCTCTGTCACTCCTACTGTCTCTACATTTCCTTCTTGCACTTTAGGGTCCCTGGCTCCCCTTCTGGGCTCAGTTAAGGCCACACAACTCCAGCAAGAAAAGTCAAGGTTCTAGATCCCCATAGCAGGGTGGAGCACAGCTCAGTGACGGAAGCTTGTGATTAGCATACATGAGGTCTGGGTTCAAGGTTCAACCTCCAGCAACAAAATTACAAATAACACTCTAGATAGCCCAGCCCTCAGCCTTGTCCGGAACCTGGCTCAGTCAACCCTAAGGTGGGACCTATGCCAAGCTCCACATCCTCCCCTGACCTCTATATGACCCACAAATCCCCTCTCTAGGAGGCCCCAGGATGCAGCTCAGAGAAAGCTAGTGAGGCACACATGCATCTCAGGAGGTCATCTGCTTCCTAGAGCTTCCAGCTGGGCACCTCTCAGAAGGTCCACCAAGCTCCTCCCCTGCAAAATGCCAGTATCCACAGGAATGTCTGCAGGAGTCACTGGACATGGTCTAGGAGGTTAGTCACCTACCATGTGAGGTGCCCAGGAAGGCAGGAAGGGAGGCAGTGTGTCCCTTATCTGGAGACTGTGGTAGCCAGGCCCTGAGGTGAGGACTTAATGAATGTTTTTTCCTTTGGCCTTTACATTTTTATTATTCCATTTTTTTCCTCAAATATTTGTATTTTTATGTTCATTGGTGTTTTGCCTGTATGTATGTTTGTGTGAGGGTGTCAGCTCTTGGAGTTACAGACAGTTGTGAGCTGCCATGTGAGCACTGGGAATTGAAGAGCAGCCAATGCTCTTAATCACTGAGCCATCTCTCCAGCCCCCTAGTTTTTGTTTCTTGGTTGTTTTGTTTGACTCTTGAGACAAGATCTCACTGTAGTACAGGCAGGCCTTAAACTCATGGCAATCCCCCTGCCTCAGCTTCCCAAGTGCCCATCTGGATTTTTATTCTATCAGATGACTTTTATCCTAGTTTCTCACCTAGAGTTCAGGCCTCCAGTCTTGATGGTGCCCTGAGGCCTAGATTTAGTGAACTGGAAATGACAGCTGAGCACATGCCCTGCCCCATGAGGTGTGTCTCACTAACACTCATCCTGATGGTAAACTAGTTACCAGAAACTGACCCTAGGGTCACTCTCAGGGTTTTTGTTTTGCTTGTTTTGGGATGCTGCTCATGTAGACAAGGGCTGTACCATTGGTCTGAGCCCCAACCTGACATACACTCTCTAAATGACACATGGTTAGGAACAAACCTAAATCAAGAAAATGTCCTGTAGGCAAAAAAAAAAAAAAGAACAAACCTAAAGAAGCTGTAACACCCATTGTCAGCTCACTCCATCCAAACCCCACCCTTAGCTTTTCCAAGCCATGCCCACTCTGTCCCCTGTCACTGCTGCACGGTTCCTGGGTGACAGCCAGAGAAGCTAGGCATCTGGGGTCCCTTGTCAGTACCTCCTTAATCAAGTGAAGGTACGGACTGATAGCCTACAGACTGAAGGGAAGCGTCCCCTGGCCCTGGAACTCTGCTTCCTAGAACCTGAAAATGTGTCTCTTTAGGCCTAGTGACACAGGCCTGTGAATTCCAAGTACTTGGGAGACTGAGGCAGGAGGATGACAAGTCCAAGCCCTACCTGGACTTTGAGACCCCCATCTCAAAATTTAAAAAATGAAATGAGAGAGAAAAAATTAAATAAGAATTTGGGATGTAGCTCAGTGGTGGGATTTTTGCCTAAATTTGTGAGGGTCTAAATTCAATTCAGAGTACTGAAAAAAAGAAAAAAAACTCAAGAGTATAGTTACAACATGCAAAGAGATTGAAGAATTTTACCTAAAACCCCAGAATTGTGGTTTCTCTAGTAGGACTAGGAGGATGTACCCCTGCTTGGTGACAATGGCTGGGGCTAAACAGCTCCTGTCTCTACACACCCACCATCTTCACATGTAGCTTGGCTCATAATTTATGTCATCTACCCGACCTTTTGTCCCCTCTACCTGGGGACATTGCCAGAAAGACCCCCTCACTTTTTGCACAGTAGATCCAGAAGGGCTAGACCCTCGGCTGTCACTGACCCTCTTTCCACTTGGATCTCCCCAAGGGCAAGGAACTGAGCCAGGGCAGAATGGAGCTCAGGCTAAGTGAGCTTTAGGGGGGCCGTGGGGCAGGTGCGGAGGAAGAAGGCGTTAAGAAAGGAACAGGTAAAAAACAGATGGGCTAGAAGGGCTCTCAGAAAAAGGGGTACGGATGCCACTGAGAGGTGGGGGAACCAAGAGAAGAAGCTGCTAATCTGGTGATTGGGGTGCCCACTGGTCCCAGGGGTTTCCAGGTCAGGGGAGTGATGGAGTAAAATATATTCAAGGCCACATTCTGGAGTGATAAGGATTTCAACGTCATCTTTCCTCCAGAGGACATGGGTTCGGAGCAGGCAAGCAGCATATTCATGATCTCAGAGCTAGAAACACGCCTCCCTTCCCCCATAGCTCCCAAACCTCCCTCTTAGCTCCACCCCAGGCTGTGCTTGTCAAGATTCTCTAATTCACCTTTCTCTGAATGTAGGCTTCCACGTCTATGTCCAGGATGGGAGAGGCCAACATCAGCTTTGCAAATACCACCGTGGGGAAATGTAAGTACCTGCAACATGGAAGGTGGTCCACATGACAGGCGCACAGGGAGCCATATCCTGGCTGGCTCCTGCTGGGTCCAGCCTCCAGGAAAGACAGCTGACTTCTGGACTTAGGTCAGTTGCTGCTATGTAGATCAAAGGAACTGGATGTGGGAGTCAGGCTCGCAGCCCAGTGGGGTGGCAGGGGTGGGAAGCAGGGTGTAGTGGTGAACACTCAGCAGCCCGATGCCACCCTTTTAGGCAACCATCTCTTCGTGGACACGGGGCTGCCGGACTTGGCCGTGGGGCTCATTCTGTTGGCTGGCTCTCTGGTGGTTCTGTGCAGCTGTCTCATTCTCCTAGTCAAGATGCTCAACTCTCTGCTCAAGGGCCAAGTGGCCAACGTCATCCAGAAGGTCATCAATACGGGTGAGTTGGGGGAGAGCTGCAGGCCGAGGCGGGGCCTCAGGTGTTGTTAAATCCATGCCTGTTATCTTTGAGCCTCGGTTTCCCCTACGTGAATCAAGAAGGGGTGGGACCAGGTCAACTTGGAGACTCCTGAGATAGTGACAGCCAGAAAAGTGGGCTGTTGCTGGCTGCTGTGTGCTCTAACAGATGGGCAGGCTTAGAAGTCACTGTTTGGTTTCTCTTGCTTGAGTTTTTTAAGGCATGGTCTCATGCAGCCCCTGTTGCCCTAGACCTTGCTGTATAACCTAGACTGGTCAAGGACTTCTGACATTCTTGCTTTGACTTCTCAAGTGCTGGGATTACAGCTGTGCACAGCCATGTCTAGCTAAAATCCTCTGTTTAATTGACAAATGGACACTAAGCCCTTACTGGGTGTCACAGGATACAGGAGTGAGGCAAATAGAGACGGAGCCTGATCCCAGGATCTCAGAATTGCAATTTCCTCATTGAACCAGGCAACTGGGCCATGTTGGGCTGTGTCCCAAATGGTGACAGTGTCATAGAGCTGAGTAGTTATTAGCCTATAGGCCCACCATTTCCTCATGAAACCCTGGGTGGGCCCATCATTTCAGTCACCAAGCAAACCTTGTGTCCATCTGGGCCTTCCCCAGGGAGCCCCTCACTTTATTCCCAGTAGATGAGGAAGGAAGGAATAAATTTGAAGATGGAGCGAGGAGACTGCCAAGGAGACAGAAAAATGGCAGCATGACAGGAGGCAGGAAGAGGCTGTTCCTACAGGTGCTCAGAGGTCTCTCTGAGGAGGAGATGCTTGAGTGAGCAGAGACCTGTGTAAGAGTCAAATTCGGATGAAGTGGCCAGATGTGGCGGCATACCTGTCTTCCCAACACTCGAGAAGTACAGGCAGAGGGACTTTGAGGCTAGCTTAGGCTCTATAGAAAGACCTTGTCTAAACAGAAAAAAAAATTTTTTTTTTCTGAGACGAGGTTTCTTTGTGTAGCTTTGGCTGTCTTGGAACTCACTCTGTAGACCAAGCTGCCCTTGAATTCACAGAGATCTGCCTGCCTCTGCCTCCCAAGTACTGGGATTAAAGGTGTGCACCACTACCACCCAGCAACCTTTTTTTGGGGGGGTGTCTCATTATGCACTCTTAGCTAGCCAGGAATTTGATATATAGACCGGGCTGGCCTTGAGCTCAGAAATTCACTTGTCTCTGCCTCCAGAGTGCTGGCTTTAAAAACATGCACCCCAAGCTCTTCCAAAATAAGCTTAGAGGAGGCTGGAGAGATGGCTCGATTGGTGCTGTGTTTCTCCTTCAAGCCCAAGAACCTGAGCTGGATCTCCATAAGCCACAGAGAAAGCCAGAGGTGTTGTGTATGCCTGTATCACCAGGGCTTTGAGGCAGAGGCAGGGGATCCCCATACGGCTGACCAGCCAGTCGGTCAAGCCACCTGATGAGATCTAGGCTCAGTGAGAGACTTTGTCTCAAAAAATAAGACACAGAGAGATAAAGACACCC
Organism: Ondatra zibethicus; assembly: GCA_004026605.1. NCBI lineage: Eukaryota > Metazoa > Chordata > Mammalia > Rodentia > Cricetidae > Ondatra > Ondatra zibethicus. The sequence goes on from PVIU01005181.1 coordinate 86,764, forward strand.
CAAACTGACCTCTGGCTTCCACACACAGAGAAACAAAATAAATGTGAATAAAACCTAGATGTGATGGCTCATAACTGTAACCCCCACACTTTGAAGGCTGAGGCAGGAGGATTAATGAGAGCTTGATGATAACCTGTACTATAGAGTGAAACTTTATCTTATTGCTACCCCTTCCCCGCAAAATCCCACATAAAACAAGTGGTGAAGGAAGAAGAGGAGTGTCGCTCAATGATGAAGTGTTTGCCCCCATCCTTGAGGTTCAGGGGTCCATCCCCAACGCTGATAAAGAGAGAAACCTAAATAGAAGGAGGGCATTCTGAGTGAGAGGACCAGCAAGTTCAAAGCCTGGGGATGGTAGCAATCCACAGCAGGTTTGGGACAGAGAAGGAAGGCAGGCAGCATCTTGGGCGGGGCAGGCTGAGGCTAGTGCTGACAGAGATACAGCCAGTGCTAAGGGAGCTCTAGACTCTGCTCAGAGCCTGTGTTTTACTGAGGGTGATGGCGCATTTGCGCAATTTGGGGCGGAGGAATGACGTCCTCTGATTTCTGTTTTAAACTACATTTTGGGCTTTTGAGTTATTTCACTGACACTGGGGAACCCCACATGACAAACGTGGGGATACAGGATGAGCAAGTGTCTCGGGAGTAGGAAAAACAAGGGAGGTCAGGAAGGGCTTTCTAGCAAGGTGACTCTGGGATGGGGAGAGTATGGTTGGCGCTCTCTATCTGTGGGACCCTGATCTGCAGATTCAGTCATGGATCAAAAAATTCCAGGAAAATAATTGCATCTGTCTTGAAGCAGAATTTTGTCATTTTTTCTTGGACAATACAATTTAACAAGTATTTGTGCTTTTACAATGTTCTTTTTGAGACAGAGTCTCACAATGCAACCCTGGCTGGTATGGAACTCACTGTGTAGACCAGGCTACATAGAAATCCACCTCCCTCTGCCTTTTGAGTACTGAAATTAAAGGTGTGCACCACCACCCATATTATATATATATATGTGTGTGTGTGTGTGTGTGTGTATACATATATATATTAAGGAATCACTATATTGTGTGTTTGGGTGTGTGCACATGTGCACACCATAGCACATGTGAAAGTGAAATGTATGAGTTGGTTTGCTTCAGATCCCAAGGACTGAACTCAGGTCATAAGGCTTAGCAGCAAAAGCCTTTTTCCACTCAGCCCCCTCAGCAATCACAACCTTTACTTATATTAGGTATGATAAATTAACTAGATGTGATTTAAAGCACCATGCAGCATGAACACTGGCCCCAGGCAAATGCCTTACTATGTTACAGAACCACGCTTAGATGTTGGTGTCCATGGGCATCTTTGACTTAAACCCCATGGATTTAAATATTAGATTATTATGGGCAGAGAGAATAGTTAGGGCAAAGACACAAAAGAGTGTAATAGCCCAAGTAAGAAAGTGTGTTAATCACAAGAGTACACTGGGAAAAAGAAAGGAGCAGGGGACCAGCTAGATTCTACTACCTAAGGACCTCCTTGAAGAGCAAGGAGTGTCTGCAGGCCTCTCACTGACATGACTTACTGTGGAATTGGGTTCCTTTCAGACTTTCCCGCCCCCTTCACCTGGGTCACGGGCTACTTTGCCATGGTCGTGGGTGCCAGCATGACCTTTGTTGTCCAGAGCAGTTCTGTGTTTACCTCAGCCATCACCCCACTCATTGGTGAGTTGCCCATGCCCGGCAATGGGCAGCAGTGGTGTGGGTTGCGTGTGTGACTCAGGAAGAGTTAGAATGAAATTCCATACTCTCTCCTGCCCACCAGGCCTGGGTGTGATCAGTATTGAGCGCGCCTACCCTCTCACCCTGGGCTCCAACATTGGCACTACCACAACAGCCATCCTGGCAGCACTGGCCAGCCCCAAGGAGAAGCTGTCCAGCTCCTTTCAGGTACGTGGGAGAGAGTGGGCTGTCTGTAGAGGTAGAGGACCGGGGTGCAGGCCCAATGGAGGACGTGACAATGTATAACCAACATCAATTGCCTGATAACGTGACTGCTCCTCTCGTTGGAAACCACTATGGACAAAGCTGACTTAATGCCACTCTCAAGACCTCGGTGTCCAATAGGGAGCCACTGCTATACTGTATCCATAGACAGCAAGTCAGGGTCACAATGTGGCCATGTGCTGATGTCAGAGAGGCCAGGCCCAATCTGGGGGAGTCAACGATGCACTGAATTGGGGGTTGTAAGCAGATGGCAAAGGGACTTGTCTAGAAGCAAAACAGCTGACAAGATGCAATTAAAAGTCCAGAATAGGCCAGCCAGGAACTAATCTTTAGAGGCCACTAAAGTCAGGCGTGGCAGTAGATGCCTATAATCCCAGCACTTGGAAGAAAAAAAACAGCAAAAAGCTCAAAGTCTGCCTGGTCTATATAGTGAGACCCTGAGTCAGAAGGGCAGCCTCTCAGCTGCTGGGTTGTAGCTGAGGATCTCATGAGAGGGTGGTCACTGGGACATTGGGGGAGCATTCAGGGCAATTGTCATTTACCGAGAAGTCCAGCAGCACAATATTTTAATAGCCAGTCAGGAGATCTGGAGTCACATCAGCTCCAGAGATTCCTCCTGCCGCCCTGAGCACGTGGGGCCTCTGTTACAGCCCTGCTAGGCTCCCGTGGGAACGCATTATCACTCTGCCCCCTACACTCTCCTCTGCAGATCGCTCTCTGTCACTTCTTCTTCAACATCTCGGGCATCTTGCTGTGGTACCCACTGCCCTGCACACGCCTGCCCATCCGCATGGCCAAGGCACTGGGCAAACGCACCGCCAAGTACCGCTGGTTTGCCGTCCTCTACCTCCTCGTGTGCTTCCTGCTTCTGCCCTCATTGGTGTTTGGAATCTCCATGGCAGGCTGGCAGGCTATGGTCGGTGTGGGCGCACCCTTTGGGGCCCTGCTGGCCTTTGTGGTGCTCGTCAATGTCCTACAGAACCGAAGTCCTGGGCACCTACCCAAGTGGCTGCAGACATGGGACTTCCTGCCCCGCTGGATGCACTCTTTGCAGCCCCTGGATGGCCTGATCACACGAGTCACCTTGTGCTACGCCAGGCCTGAGCCCCGTTCACCCCAACTTCCCCCTAGAGTCTTTCTGGAGGAGCTTCCGCCTGCCACACCTTCCCCCCGCCTCGCACTGCCTGCTCACCACAATGCCACCCGTCTCTAGGATGTAGGCCCAGACCACTGCCTGGAGCAGGAAGCAGAGAGTTTATGGAGCCCGCAGCAGAAGGGCAGAGGGGTGTACACGCGCATGTGTGTAGATGCATACCGGTTGAGGTTCATGATTTTGTGCCACCCTTGGGGTACCTGTCCAGATGCAGGGTCATAGTGATGTGGGCTTTTGTAATTAAGAGGCAGTGTGCGCAAATACATGTGTTAGGTGGTGCGTCTGTGTGGCCATCAGGATAGGCATAGACCACGTGTGAACATTGTGTGTCAACCCATGTATGTGTACAGACAAACCTACATACCAGGTGTGTGTATATACACAGGAGGCTGTATGCAAGGTGCAGGCTAGCGCGCCATAAGTTTGGGTGTTTGTAGACACAAGACCCGAGCTTGTGTCCTTGTGTATACAGACGACTGTGAGTAAAGGTGGCTTTGGATCGGTGACAATGTGCTTGTTCGCTTGTGCTCAGGTGTGAGTGCCAGAGTCACTGACTGAATTCTTCTCTCTCTCTGCCACCTTCTCCCCCATGTCATCTTCCTCACCCTCACCAAGGGCTTTGGCATTGCTATGATCCCTTTTTTGAAAACCAGAAAGGAATTAAACTTTCGTCATTTGGGATTACTTTTGCTTTGCATCTATGAGCAAAGAGAAGATCAAGACGGAGGTCAGCAACACCATCCTCCTTCAAACGCTCACTAGACCAACAGCCTTCAATCCTGCACACTTAAGAGTCTGACTGGCCCTACCTTCCTGAGCCTCATCCATAGTTAAAGCTCCCACAATTCCCTCCCTACAGTCTGGAGCCTCCCCAGAGGCACCTCCACACCCTGGTATCCCTGGTCCTGTAAACCCACCTACCTCAACCCCACATTCATTCTCCCTAAGATTAGTGCTCCAGAGTGAGTGACCAGTGGAGGCTTGCTGGGGCCAATGGGAAAACGGGGCAGGATGTAAATGGGCAAGAGAGGTCTGGCCCTGGTCACAGAGGGCAGAGGACAGATCCTCCCTCCACCTCTGTCCTATGTCTTCGGGGAATAAGCCAGACAGCTCTTAAACAGACCTGAGCTTTGCAGTCCTGCCTCTGCCACACAGTGTCCTGGAGCTGAGGCTTGCAGTGTGGGGGTCAACAGGGAAGGCTGCCACATTTCTTCCCTGTAGACTAAGTTTGGGCCTCAGAAGAAAACGAAGACTGAAGAGTCAGACCCAATGACAATGCTCACACATGTGCCTGCAGTGGTCCCACCTCAGAGGTCTCTGTGTGTGGTGGGATGCAGACGCCTGGGGACCCTAGAACTGTTCTGAGAATAGTGGGCTACATCCTGTCACCTAGTCACCATACTTGCGCCAAGTAGGGGGCAGAAATACAGCTAGCCCTCATATATCTGGGCTTTACCTCTGCCAATTCTGCCAACTGTTGAGAGAAAAATGTTTAAAGTTCCATCTTTACTGATCCTACATGGGCGTTTTTAAAACTCAGTATTCCTTACCCAATCAGCACAGTAACTGCTTACATGGCTTTTACAGTATATTAGGTATATAAGTCACCTGGAGATCACACACCAGGGGCTATAGGTAGATTCTTTGCAAACACTGTTATTTTATACAAGAGACTTGAGCATCTTAAGATTTGAGTATCCACTGGTATCTTGGGGCCAATCTCCAACTTACTGAGGGCCACTCAACTCCATCCTGAAACCCCACAGGCCTTGGCTGCTGGTGTGTGCTGGGGAGGGAGGTGGGTGGGAATGACTCTGTTCATTTTTATGCCTACATGTGTGGAAAATTCCATGAGAAAATGCTACTAAAGCCTGAGGTAAAAATTGAGAGCCTGTTACCCCAGTATACTTTCTCAGCTATGGTGTGTCTAGGGACCTGGGGAAGTACCATAATACCCAGACCAAAGGCATCTACCACAAGAGGAATAGACAGGGCACAGGAGGCCTGGAAGCCCACCAGGATTATTTTGTTCTGCAAGGATCTCCCCATAAACTAGTTTCCTTGTTTGCACGTCCTCGCACATGCACCGAGAGGATAAACCCACAGCTCTCCGTTCACGGTTTATTCTGGTCCCCCTACCACCACGGGTGGCCTGGCGGTCCCACTAGGAGCACTGCTCCCGCAGCCCACCAATCAGGTCGTGCACTGTCTTGTTAAGGATGCCTCCATGCACGCCTCGTCTGCCCATCAGCACCAGGAGTGCCCGCGGCGTGTGGCCCACGCAAATTGCACGCCCATCCAGCCCCTTGGTGCGTGCATCCAGTACGCCGTCGCCCTCGGCCAGCAGGAAGTCACGGATAACGCAGCAGCGGCGGCCTGCCACGCTCAGACCCGTCTGCAGAAAAGTGTGCCGGTCTGGCCCGGTGAGCACACCCACCTCCTGCGGGGAGATGGCCGCCAGCAGACCCCCAGGTCGTGATGCCCACACACAGCGATTGTCCGAGTGGCCCACGATGGCCACATCGTCGATGCGCTGGTCCCGCAGCACCGCACTGATGTAGCCCTTCCAGTCACCCATCTCTGCACAGAGTCCGCCCCTATTCCTTGCGCTTGCGCTAGAGAGGGTGACCCGCAGCACCGAGAGCTAAGAACACAGGCTCTACTCCGTGAAGTTCGCAGGGTGGGGCTGTGACGTAGGGCAAACGTCACAGAGCATCTCTTTAGGTGGAGAGGAGAATGTGAGGGCGGTGGAGTTGGGGGGGTAGTTCTAAAAGGAGCGTGAAGGGGGACAGGGAAGATGGGTGAGGGGATGGAGAGGTGGCGTTAAGAGCACTTACTGCTTTTCTGTTGACATACAAGGCCTCAACTCTGACCTCTCTGGGCAAGCTCACACAGACATAAATTAAGCTTAAAAAAAAAAAAAAAAAAAAAAAAGGCGGGCGCGGTGGTGCACATCTTTAATCCCAGCACTTTAATCCCAGGTTGAGGCAGACGAATCTCTGTGAGTTCAAAGCCAGGGTGGTCTACAAAGCAAGTTTCAGGACGGCTAGGGCTACACAGAGAAAACCTTTCTGGAAAAAGAAAAAACAAACAAACAGAAAAGGATTGGTGGGAGAACAGGAACTGGTTTTTGTTTTTGTTTTTTGTTTTCCTGAGTGCTAGGATTAAAGGCTTGTGCTACCACCGCCCAGCTGGAACTATTTTTTGTTTTTGTTTTTTGTTTTCTTGAGTGCTAGGATTAAAGGCTTGCGCAACCACCGCCCAGCTGGAACTGTTTCTTCCACAGGGGACCAGTGTTCAACTCACAGCACGGAGGTAAAGCAGCTCACTGCTGCCCCCTTCTGCTCTCCTTGTGCACCTGCACTCATAGCTGCAGAACCACACAAATGCATAACTAAAAATCTTAAAATTAGGTGATCCCAACACTCAGGAGGCAGAGGCAGGTGATTCTCTGTGAGTTCGAGGCCAGCCTGGTCTACAAAGATAGTTGTAGGACAGTCAGGGCTACACAGAGAAACCCTGTCTCAAAAAAACCATACACACACAATCTTGAAATTCTAACTTTTTAAACTATTAATATAAATGGCTCAGAAGGTAAGGGTGCTTTGCCCTGTAAGCCTGGTGGCCTAAACATCATCCCTGAAACCCACATAAAGGCAGAAGAGAACAGACTCCACAGTTGTCCCCTGAATCCACACAGCACTGTGACACACTCACACTCAAACACATTGTATACACACAAACCACATTTTTTTTCTTAATTTTAAAATGCCAGACATGGTGGCACACACTTAATCCCAGAACTAAGAAGGCAGAGGCAAGTGGATCTCTGTAAGTTCAAGGCTAGCCTACTCTACATAGCAAGTCCCAGGCTAGCCAAGAGCTACATAGTAAGATTCTGTATCCAAAAATGGAGTGGGGAACAGGCCCCATATAAATAAGATGGGTGTAAGTACTAGGAATGTAGCTCAGTCAGCTGAGTGACGTGGACAGAGTGCCTGCCGATGATGCACCAAGTGTTGGGATCGACCCCCCCAGCACCACATAAACCGGGTGAGATGGCGCAGGCCTGCCATCTCAGCTCTGGGAAGACGTGTCTCTATAAATCAACAAATTAATGGCATTTTTAAGAGCAAGAAAGATGCTAGTCTGGACAGCCAGATCTGTCCTGTAAGGGAACCCTCTAAGCACACCTAAAGAGTCACAGTGTGTCCGAAGGCTTATGGATCGCTGGCTCCCACCCCAGCTCTCACTTTACCATCGAATGTAGCCTCAGACGCCCCTTGCCACCAGCTTGCACCACCATGCCAGGCTCGAAGTTCAAAAAATAAAACAAACAAACCCAAAACACCCTTTTTTTAAATGGTGGTGCTGGAATCTAAGCCAGGACATCACACATGCTCAGCTACCATTACCCACACCTCAAGCCCAATCTGAAACACTCCTAATGATGCTTTTCAGCTTTGACTGTGTGTGGAATCACCTGCAGTTTTCAAACATATCGCTACTGCCTTCTGCCCAGAGGGTTCAGTTTACTGATGTCAGGTGGGCTTGAATGCCAATTCCAAAATCTCCCCCAGGTGAGCCAAAAGTATAGTCCAGGCTGAGAACCTGTTACTGTGTAAACAGAATGGGTGAGCTCTGGGGAACAACCTGCGGCCACCTCATTGTATAGGGATTGGCTCAAAGTGAGGCCAAGAAAGCATGGTGGCCGGGACAAGAGATCGAAGATCTTGCCCAGGCAGTGAGGGAATGGGTGCACCTTTCTTCTCTCTTGGCGTTTCAAGAGGGAATTCTGGGGAACATTTTCAAAGCACTTTATTGAATTTCTGTGCGCATGATACCTGGGCACTATCTCCACTGTGTCCATCATGCCGTAGGTGACCTCACACTCCAGGGGCACACAAGCGGGAAGGACTAACCCTGGTTAGTTAGGAAGCGGTGTGCTCCTGAATCCAAGCCAGGTAGTAGGCTACGTCCGTGTAGACTCCGGGCTTGTTGCGGTCACCACAGCCGGAGCCCCAGCTGACGACACCTCGCAGGGTGAGCCGTTGCTCTGCAGCCCCTTCTTCACATACCAGAGGACCCCCGGAGTCACCCTGGGTGGGGGACAAGCAGCTCATCGCTCTTGTTCTGTGGTGGACAGGTAGGGGTAAAGTACCAACCAGGACCCCAAGGCTGACCTGGCAGGCGTCTGTGCCTCCCTCCAGGAAGCCAGCACAAAGCATTCCGGGCAGGATGGCGTCCCCATGCACGTCAGAGTTGGAGCAGAGTTCCTGGGAGATGAAGGGTACCTGCGCCTCCTGCAGGAAGTTGGCATATTCCTCCGCCCCTGCAAATGGGGACCTAAGCTGCGTGGGACGGGCTACCAGGCAATTCCACACCTACCCTGACTTGGCTCCCTCACAGCAAGCCTGAGTGGTAGGGACCTGCCGCTAACAATTTCTCACGCAAGGAAACTGAGGCCCACAGAGAAGCCGGGATTAGAATGAACAGGAAGACACCCCTTACCCTCCCCCACGCAATGTCTCAGAACCTGGCTCCCAAAATAGTTGTCCCCATTGCTCCGGCATGGGGACAAAGTCCTAGTTAAGCCTTTGTAACTTGGAACCCGGAGAGAAGAGAAAGTCGGATTCTCTCTATAATCATGAGCTGGGTCACTTTTTTGTTCACGTGACTTCCGGGAACCTCAATGGAGAAGATGCCTGTTTAAGATTGGCCTTTGGAAATGTCTGTGGGGGCATTTTCTTGATTAACGATTGATGTAAGAGAACCCAGCCCACTATGGGCAGTGACACCCCTGAACAGGTGGTTCTGGGTTGTGTAAGAAAGGAAGTTGACCCAGCACTCGGGAGGCAGAGGCAGGCAGATCTCTGTGAGTTCGAGGCCAGCCTGGTCTACAAGAGCTAGTTTCAGGACAGGCTCCAAAGCTACAGAGAAATCCTGACTAAAACAAACAAACAAACAAACAAAAAACAAAAACAAACAAAAAACAAAAACAAAGCTAAGCAAGATGCTGAGAGCAAAGCAGCAAGTTCGCTTTCTACCTCGGTTCCTGCCTCCGACCCCCTTCCCCCTCCATGGTGGACTGCATGCAGCCTTGTAAGTAACAAAGTCTTTCCTGCCTACGCTGATTTTGGTCACGGTGTTTATCGTCACAATAGAAAGCAAACTAGGACAAACCCGAAGGGATTTGGGAACCTCGACAGCAAATTCTAGATTCTGGGAAAGTCGTGCTACAGAGACAAGGGCCCCTGCACGATTTTTTGGGTTTGTTTTTCTTTTTTCAAAACTGTCAGGTCAGTGAAACGAGAGCCCAGGCTCATTGGAGGTACGAAAAGTGCGCGCTCAGATAGCCAAGTCTCCAGGCGGCTCCCAACCGCTGTGCCTACCCTCGAACTGGTGACCCCAGCCGGCCACCTCGCAGAGCACTGTCTCCGAGGGTGGGGCCGCGCCGCTGGGCAAGCACACGGGCTGGACGTGAGACGACATGGTCGCGCAGCTGTTGTTCTCGTTTTCCTGCAGGCGCAGCAGAGCTACCACAAGAGGGAAGGGTTAGACGGAGACCTGAGGGCCCAACCCTCCCCATTTTTCTCTCTATTCCTGCAGGGTCACCCCACCCAAGTCGTGCTGGTAGGTGATGGAGGAGAAGCCCTCATGTAGGCGGTAGGAGCGCACAGCCAGCGTCTGGCACTGCTCGCAGCTCTGGTTATGGCGATCTTGACCGAGCACCACCGTCAGCTCCTCGGGCGCTGGCCTGCGGTCGGGCGGAGACAGAGTGCTCAGGATGGCTAAAGACGTTCTGGGGGCGCCGCTGCTTTCAACCCCCCGGGGGAGCTCGAGAAGTGCGGGGCGAGGGGAGAGTAGGGTGTAGGTACAGTAGAGCGGCCAAGGGGTCCCCGAGGGTGGCGCTTGCCTGTTCTGCAGACAGTGAGCCGCGGTCAGCACCCAGCAGGGGGCGATGAGGCTGCCGGCGCAGAAGCTGTCGCCCCAGTACAGCGCAGCGATGTACGGGTGAGACCCAGGCAGAGCCACTAGTCCGCCCACCACTCGGCTGAGCGGGGACAGTCGCTTGAGGAACCGCTGTCCGCAGCCCATCGGGCTGGTTCTGGAGGGAGGATTCTGACGCTCAGACGAGGCTGTGGAAGGAAAGATTGGCTGACGCCACGGACACCCTCGACAGGCTGCCTGGAATAAGCAGGGCCCACATCCTCTGGGCCGGGACCCCCTCCTCTGCCTAACCATCTAGCGCGTGGAACAGAGGTGGCGCCTGGGACGTGGGCTGAGGCTTCTGCAGTGTGGAAGGTTGGGGCACCGGTAGGTCCTGACGTTCAGGGGGAACTCGAGGAGGTGCCTGGGTTGGGGTCTGGCACTGCTCCAGGTCGCAATAGTCCCAGGTCAGCCTGTCGTCCCTCCAGACGTAGCACCATGGACGCATGTCATTATCCGGATTCCTGCAGTCTCAAGAGGGAACACTGTTAGAGTAAGGAGAGCCCCTGAGGGCCCTAAGGGGAAGGAAATTGACCCGCCCAGTCCCTTCCAGCGAACCGGCAGAACGCATGGTGTCCCAGGCCCCGGCTTAGCTTTTGCTTCGCAGTCATGTTCCGGTAGGTGGCTTCCGAGGCCCACCGCTGACATGGCGCCCCCGATAAAGTGGTTCCAGCCTTGCCCCGGTAGCTGAGTCCCCTGTCATCGTAGCAAGTCGCCTTATTATCTAGGGAGAGAGGGGACTCCCTGCAATCAGGGGATGGCTCTGTTGGTGCCCTCTGGTTCACTTTTCCATTCTCCCCCTACTCACCTCCCCCAAGCCTTTTTTACATAGAGCCCCACTCACCTAAGTCGCAAAAAGGTCCAGTGTAGCCCGCAGGACAATGGCACAGTTGGTGACCCTCCACCTGGAGGCAGCTGCCCCCATTGAGGCACATATTGATGCTGCAGGCTGGGGGAAAGTGCACATCGGTCCAAACCTGGGCGTACCATGCCACCCAGCCTCCTACCAGGGGCTCCTGACTTTCTGCCCTCCTCCCCACAGTTGCTACACACCCACTTACCCTGACTGGCCAGCGGCTTGCAGTGGGCCCCAGGACCCTTGCATTGGCACCTGGCCACACCTGCTGGCCCGGTTCTAAACCATATCTCATTTTCGTGGAAGAACTGGAGAAGCTGAGGCTCAAAGCACTTCTCTGGGGACAAAAAGAGGACAGTGGGACCATGCAAATTTCTAGGGTTCCAGGGACTTCTCCTGGGCAGGCAGCTCCCCTTACCTCTCTGGCAATGCTTCCCAGTAAGGTGTTCTGGGCAGAGACAGTGGGGGCCATTGGGGGTGTTCACACATGTCCCTCCTTTGTGGCAGGGGTTGTGTTTGCTGCAGTGGTCTGAGAGACAGACACCGGAAGGAAGAAAAGGGAGTCTGAGTGACAAATGAAGGGACCAACCCCCCAACCTGAACCTGCTTGTCGTAGGGCCATAGAACCCCAAGTTTCTGGTCCTTAAACTCATCTGTAAAATGGTGGTCTCTTTCCCCAGAATTCTCCCTCTGACCTTTGAAAGAATGCTGTAGGAGAAGGGAAGGGGCTGGGCCCAGAATCCCAAGTATGTGACGTCTGATGGTACCTAGTAGGTGGGTGGGAATAGGGTGAAGGGCAGGAGGCGGCCTTGGGCCGTGGGTTGCAGGCAGTACCTTTCACTTTCTTGGGCTCCGAGCAGTATCCCCACTGCTGGTCCTGGTCAAAGTTAGGAGTGATTGCACACCTGGGGAAACAAACGAGACTAGCCCTCCCCGCCCCCCCCCACATACACACCCTTTTGCCCAAACACAATTCTTAGGCAGATGACAGGCAGGCAGAATCCGTTTTTCTCTAGGCCCCTCCTCCAACCCCCATGAGAAATTTTTACCAGGACCGGCCCTGCCAGCCTTTGTGGATGCATCTGTGGTGCAGACGGCGGTGGTACAGGAAGGGAAAGTGGCAGAGCTTCCCGTCGACGGTGAGAACTGTGGGAATAACACACCTCTGAGGCCTACCCTATGCCCAGCTGCCCACGCTCTGCCTCATGGGGCCTGGCTGGAGAGAGGAGAGTCCTCAAAAAGAGCACTCTGCATCCAAGACTGTATCCCGCTTAGAGAACTGTCTACCAGAGTCAGACAGGTGGAGTAGATTTCTGCCTCCAACCCTCACAAGCTCTGTGCCCTCGGTCAAGTCTGAAACCCAAGGGCTTGTCACAAAGTTGCCACCTAATAAACATTTAGGTCACTTACCGTCTTTTGACTCGTTAGTAAAATGGCAACAGTAACAGGACTGCCAATCCTCATGGTTCGCTGGCTTTGTCTGTGCAAATCTGCCTGCCTTGTAAGAATTTCTTTGTAACCCCTAAACCAATATTTGTGATTCAGATTGAGGGTACAGGTCAGCAGTAGTGTTTGCCTAATATGTGCAAGATATCACAAGGAAAAACAAAAACCAAACAAACTACCAAACCCTTGCAGCCTTCAGTGGTCTTAATGAAATCGTATGCATTAGAAAAAATGTGCACACACACACAGCCAGCCGTATGCATTAGAAAAAATGTGCACACACACACAGCCAGCCGAAACCCAACAAGGCAGCGCTCTGCCATCTTTCAGCTCTTATCCTGGAAGGAAATATTCTTCCCAACATCCATGTAACACGGTATTCTTCCTTCCTTCCTTCCTCTCTCTCTCTCTCTCTCTCTCTGTTTTTTGAGACAGGGTTTCTCTGTGTAACAGTCCTGGCTGCCCTGGAACTCACTCTGTAGACCAGGCTGGCCTCAAACACACAGAGATCTTCCTTCCTCTGCCTCCTGAGTGCTGAGGCATGTGCCACCACTACCCAGTAGCTTTTGTTTTGTTTTTTGAATGTGCTGCCATGCCCAGCCCACTTTTCTTTTCTTCCTTTTTTTTTTTTTTAAAAAAAAAAAGAGCGCTAGGGTTTTAGCTCAGTGGTCAAGCACTTGCCTAGCACCAATCCCCAGAACTTCAAGGAGAAAGAAGGGAAGAGTGTGCTTCTGCACATGCTGAAGTGTTATCTAGAGCTCCTGCCACAAGAAGCTGTCCTGGACCTTAGGGAGAAACTGAGTCAGAGATGCCTTGTTCAGGCAGGTGGTAACTGTGCTATTGGCCAAGAGGTCAGCACTGAGGGAGCAGCAACATGAACACTGAATAAGATGTCTTTGAATAGAATCACATATGAAACAAGATTACATGTTAATAACTGAAGAAAATGTCACAGTCAGAGGTCCATGGGAACTTAATAGAATTTGTGAATCTGATGTCCCTGTAACTGTATAGAATATAATTAATTGGTGTGGGAGAATTGTCTGTATTCTGTCAATCATGATTTAAATAGACACTGATTGGCCATTAGCCAGGCAGGAAGTATAGGCGGGAAAACCAGACAGGAAGTAGAGGTGGGGCAATAAGAACAAAAGTATTCTGGGAAGAAGGAAGCTCCCCCACACTCCTGCCCAGACCACCAAAGAAGCAGGATGTGACTTGCCCCGCTGAGAAAGGTACTGAGCCATGTGGCTAACATAGATAAGAATAATGAGCTATATAAGTTATAAGAGCTAATACGAAGTCTGAGCTAATGGACCAATCAGTTTGTAACTTATGGATACTCTCTGTGTGATTTTTTGGGGGGCTAAATGGCTGCGGGAACCAGGCAGGACAGAAACCCCGACAAGCAGCCTGGCCCTCATGTTACAATTAATCATAAACAACAACTGTCGGAGGGATATGGGGAGTTGGAGGGAGGAAGGGAAAGGGGAATATGATTGTGATCTCAAACAGAAGAGGTCTCTACTACTCACCCTACTTTGGAGGGTGAGGTGAGTGAGAGTGGCAGTGATGGGGCCACTGAGCCCAGCCCCTAGGACGCAGTCAGCAAACATTTGCTGCAAGTCTGTTTTTAGTGGCATTGAGCAACAAGGTGATAAAAGAGAAGGAGCCTAGACCTTGAGGGCAGGGGACCACTGTTGGGTCAGATTGAAAGGGGCAGCAGCTGTTTGGCTTAGTGTGAGGTTGGAAGGGAAGGTTGGAGGCTCACACTGTGTTGGGCCTCACTGTGAGGCATCATGCCACAAGCCTCAGCTTGGCCTCACCAGGGTAGGGTTCCCTGTTCACAGCCCTAGGGCAGGGTTGGCATGGGTACTCTTCACCTAAGTGGAATGTACTAAGAGTTAGGAACTTCTTATCATGTTGTGCTGCAGATCGAACCCAGGGCTTTGTACATGTTGAGCAAGTGCTCTACAGGTGAGCTACAGCCCTAGGCTAAGTAAGAGCTAAGGCTTTAAAGGCATTTTCCCGCATCTGGGTAGACTGCTTTACAAGGATCAGCAACTCCTTTCTCCTTTGCAGCAACCCTGAGGGACTCACTCTTACCCATCTAGTTTCACAGACGGGGAATGCAAAGCCCAGACAGGAAATTCACAAGTGAGAAAGGGAGAGTTTGCAGACAACCAGGATGTGTGTGATCTTGGGCGAGTCTGAAGCCCTGATCTGGCTCCCATCACCCACGGAGGGTCTGAGCTCCATCAGTGATGACTGACATCTTCCAGAAGTGTTGTAAAGAAAAGGGGGGAGTATGGGGACACTTAGGAAGACTGGTGAGTGTCCAGGTGTGATGGCACCAGTAGCAAACCAACTGCCCCATGCCACCGAGCACCTGCCAGGCTCTAAGAGAGGCACCCAATACAGCCCAAGCCCTGCCCTCTGCGCATACAGCTTGCTATGGGTCTGTAGGCTCTCAGGTCTCCAGGTCTCCTGAACAGCTCTGCTCAGGATCCCTCCTCTGTCCCAGAGGCCTGAGGCTGCATAGACCACACAGGCTAAAGCACATTCAACCCCACCAGGTGTAGATTAGGAAGAAGAGCACACCACTTACCCACAGTGGGCTCGTCAGGGCTGTGCTTGAATTCCTTAGGTCCTTTCCATGGTGGAGCCTACAGAGGACAGCAGACAGGAACATCAGAATTTCCTTGATCCTATGCTAGGCCCCAACCTCCTTCCACCTCCCCAAAGTACAGGATTTCCTCACAAGACCTGACCCTCCTCCCTCTTCCCATTGTCTCCCCTACAAATGTAGCCTGTGTTGTCATATCCCCCAGTGTGGGCTGCTATCTCCTTTGTTTGGGACTGCTGGGCTGGCTGTGCCTTCCCCCACACAAGTCTCCCAGTCACCTGAACTAGCAGGTGATAAGCAGAGGCCAAAGCTGGGACAGGGACCCCCCGGTACCATCCTGGTCCAATCCTAGTGTCCACAGTCCTCACCGCAAGTGTCAAATCCAGGCTCATCAGCAGGGACCCTAGGAGCCACAGAGCTCTCATGTTGTCATGGATGGTCCCACTGCCTGCCCAGGAGGGCAGATCAATAGGTCTGGGCAAAGTTCACTGAAGCCTGAAAGGTGAAACTTGGTCAAACTCCCTCCAGGGTCCGAGGGGCACAGGCTTTACGGAAAGCCTGGCAGAACCATGACGTAGCATCCTTGCAACCAGGGAGTTGGCTGAGGAGAAGGCTCCTACTGCACAAACTTACAGTCTATCAGGAAGCATGCTGTTTTCTTCTGCTGTATAACCGATTACCACACGCTGAGCACCCTAAAACAATGTCCCCCTAAAACCACATTCATGGCAGCACAAATCCACAGGTAAACAGTTGGTGTTCAGGGTTAGAGTTGCCCAGA
Source organism: Ondatra zibethicus (assembly GCA_004026605.1). Classification (NCBI taxonomy): domain Eukaryota; kingdom Metazoa; phylum Chordata; class Mammalia; order Rodentia; family Cricetidae; genus Ondatra; species Ondatra zibethicus. The sequence continues at coordinate 102,598 of PVIU01005181.1, forward strand.
CTGTCAAAACACTGAAGTTCAGGCTGAGTTCTCGCTCTGAAGGGGCATCCCCTCCCAAGTCCGTTCAGAGATCAGCTCCATGTGGCTGCAGGACAGACGCCCCCACTTCTTTCTTGGCCGTCCACAGGCTACATGTGATTCCTACATTTCTGGTCACCTGCTTCCTTTAAAGCCAGCATCAGGACTGGAAGAGTGGCTCGGCAGTTAAGGGCACTTGCTGTTCTCCCAAAGGATCCAGGTTCTAGTCCCACACCTACATGACAACTCAGAATTGTCTGGAACTCCAAGTCCAGGAGATCTGACCACCTCTGCAGGCATCAGGTATGCATATGACATACAGGCATGCATGCAGGTAAAACATTATATAAGATAAATAAATTAATTTTAAAAAATAAAAATAACAAAATAGGATCAGTATCAGAGAATGCCCCTGTGTTGAATTGCTTCACACTTTGTGCCTGCTTTGCCAGGAAGATTCTGGTCCTTTTTCATGGCTTATCTGATTAGGCCAGGCCATCAAGAATACTCTTACAGAGTCAGGCATGGTGGTACATGCTTTTAGTCCCAGGAAGCAGAGCCAGGTGGGTCTCGGTAAGTTTGAGGCCAGCCTGGTCTGCATAGTGAGTTCCAAGACATTAGGGCTATATAGACAGACCCTGTCTCAAAAGAAACACACACACACACACACACACGCACATGCACATGCACACGTACAGACATGCATGCATGCACACACGCACATGCGCACACACACATGCTATCATGATGTCAACCAATAGGACTCTTAATTACATTTGCAAATTCTTTCCTTTTAAGACACTATGTTTCTCAGGTTGGTCTTACATTTGTGATTCTCCTGCTAGAGCCTCCCTAATATGTGCCACAATGTCCAACAACATTGGCAAAATCCTCTTACAGAAGGACTGAGGATGTGACTCAGCAGGCAAAAGGCTATGGGCCTAATTCCTGGCACCTCAAGAAACTATTTATTTTACAAAATAACCTCAATCATGATTTGCTTGAGAGTGGGCAGGACTACATGGAATGGGGATCCTGGTGTCGTCTCAGCTGCAGCTCAGGGAGGGAGATGGGGACGGGGAAGGGTTGGAGGGCACTGTGGCTTTTTCTGCCCAGCATTCATTCTGCTGAATATGAGCTCTCCCTTCGGTCCTCCCTCCTTCCTGGGCTTCCAGAGTTGCCAATTCTACCCTCAGTTCAAGAGCCAATCACAGCATGGGCCCTCTAGACCACAACTCAGAAACTGGCTTGCCTCTGCCTCCTGAAAGACTGAAGGCAAGCACCACCGGACCCTGCCCCCTACTAGGGACTGGGAGTGTTGACGGGCATCTATCACTGAATGGTGACACTCTGAGGAAGAAGAGCCAAGCAAACAGGGGAGGGCAGAAAATTCTCATGGGTGATTTCATTTCATAGACAACAAAGGTAGCAGGTAGCAGGTTCCTGCCGCCCCCTGCTCCCCTGCCCCAAGCCCAGAAGAGAGGAAGGCTGTGGTAGGAAGAACTGGGCACTTACTCAGCTCTTGGTTTCAAAAGGAACTTCTTGAGGTGACCGCCTCTAGGACCGCAATATAAGTGTTGTGCCTCTGGGCTCGTTCAGAGACACGAGTCTGACCATTAATAAATTTGAACAGGGAAGAGGCTTTTATTCAGACAATGTCACCAGGTCTACACCCAACTCAGGATTCCCCAGTGCGGCGCCCAGCCACCTCAGCCAAGGTTTTATAAAGGCAAAGAATACCAAGTTACAATTTGTTCTGTGCAAGCAGCAGGTCCTCTAGTGCAACACAAGCTTGTTCACAGAACTCTGCAGAAACAGTAGCGAAGAAAGTTAACCCATATTACCCGTAACAGTTCCTTCTGGGACTGTCACTGTTGGCTCATAGTTCTCTTAAGCACAGAGACGTAAAACTTTGAAATGTAAAGTTAGCCATCCACAAAAGCAAGACTGAGCCACACAGTAGAAACAACCAGAGTGAAAGCTTGTTGGTCCTTGTTTGCCTGAGCACAGACAGACAGACCTTGGCCCCAGGACCAGACCTATTTGACCATCTCCTCCTGGGAGAGGGCCAGTTCTCAAGGGAAGAGGAACAAACAGCTTTGCACCGTAGAGAGCATGCCTGATTTGTTTTTTTTTTTGTTTTGTTCTCTCTTTTTTTTTAAATGTATTTATTTTTATTTCATAAGCATTGGTGTTCTGCCTGCATGTATGTCTGTATGAAGAGCCGGACTCCCCGGAGTTACAGACAGTTGTGAGCTGCCATGTGGGTGCTGGGAATTGAACCCAGATCCTTGTAACCACTGAGCCATCTCTCCAGCCCCTTTGTTTTGTTCTTGAGGGAGGGACTTGCTGTGAATCCCAGGCTTCCCTGACCTTGCAACTACCCTGCCTCCACCTCCCAAGTGTAGGAATTACAGAAGTGTACCACCACACCTAGCTAAGAGGGTTTTACTGGTAGGAAGGGGAAGAAAGGGCTCCAAGGATGTGCAAAAGTCAAAGGAGGACTGTGGTGAGCCCAGGGTTCCATTGTGGGAAGTAGGTGTTGGATCTTAGGTCCATGTGTGTGGTAAAAGGTCAGCGTCCACTTCTGGGTTTGAAAACTCACCAAAGGGGCTGGAGAGTTGGCTCAGAGGTTAAGATCACTAACTGCTCTTCCAAAGGTCCTGAGTTCAATTCCCAGCAACCACATGGTGGCTCACAACCATCTGTAATGAGATCTGATGCCCTCTTCTGGCCTGCAGGTATACATGCAGGCAGAGCACTGTATACATAATAAATAATAAAGAAAAAAAAAAAAAGAAAACTCACCAAATCCCAGCAAACCCTGAAATCAAAAACCCACCAATCCCTGAGCTTAAAAATCCCACCAATCCCCTCCCTGGGTTTGCCTTGAAATCCCACCACTCCCTACACTGTAAATCTCCACCCTGAAAAACTCTGTCCCTTAGGAACCTTATATACAAGCCTGCCTCCTCCTCCTGCTCAGTTCCCTGCTGCTGCTCACCCAAGCAGAGACAGTCTCCCTCCTGTGTCTCTCCTAATAATCTCCTTGTGCAGGGGGACTCTGTGGTGCCGTTGGCTCCTGACTGTGAAGATATCTTTCCCCTCAGAGCTGTCACACTTGCACAGGAGAAACCTTTCCCTTCAGAGCTGTAACACGCACACCATGGACCAGCAGTGGATGCTTCCAGGCATTTGGAGGCCTAGCATCTGCTACCATCCAAACACCCTGCCCCCACCCCCACCAAGGGAAAGTACAAATCAGTTAACACAAGAGGGCTAGCATGAGCTGGGCATGGTGGGGCTGTGTGAGACAAAGTGGCATTTTAAATTTGAATTACTGTGCCTTAGAGGCCCATGAAACAAAAATGCCTCTGATCTGCACGCCCCTTGCCCAGGGACAGACGGAGACAAGTCAAGTGTTTTCACTTCTCTAAACAAGTTTGTTTGACCTATCTGCACCAGATGGGCTTGATCACATGTGGACAGGAGGTACATAGGTAGGAAATATGAGAATGTATGCTTGCCCCTGATTGGATGGGAAATGCAATGAATTCTAGCTTTTTCTCCTTAAGCCCTTGCCATACTTGATTCTGGGCCATTTCTGGGGAACCTGGGTATGGGCCTAGCCAGAGCCGGCACACCTGGCCAGTATTTAATTAAAACTTATTTCAAATTTGTTTTTTAATATTTATTTATTTATTATGTATATAATATTCTGTCTGTGTGTATGTCTGCAGGCCAGAAGAGAGCACCAGACCTCGTTACAGATGGTTGTGAGCCACCATGTGGTTGCGGGGAATTGAACTCAGGACCTTTGGAAGAGCAGTTAGTGATCTTAACCTCTGAGCCAACTCTCCAGCCCTCAAATTTGGTTTTAAATTGTGGTAGTGGTCTTATTCTCAACCACTAGGATTAGCATTTTCTGGAGGCCCCAGGGAGATTCAGTCCACCTACCCAAACTCTAAAGTTGAGCCTTCACTCTGGAACAGGGACTGAGGGCCGCTTCAGGAGGCACAAGGCCTTGAGATGTTTCAAGTCTCCAGGGTGGCCTTCAGCCTGCAGAATATCAGAGTGAACTTCCCTGCTGAGAAATGTAGCAGGCATCTATGGAGGCCCCCTGGTGAGTCATAGTCTGATTCTGTTTTGTGGGATCCCTATCTGGGATGTGGAGGGGGTTTGATGGGACCCCAATATTCTCCCGTCCACAGCAGATGTCACCCACCTGTCTGGCTCAGGTTCTGGTTGGAAAGTTTTGTCTGCCTGTTCCTCTTGAAAGTTGTTTCCCTGTTTTGTTGGAAAGTTTTGTCTCTGTTTTCTGGTGTGTGTGTTCATTTTGTTGCAAGTATGAAGCTAAGACAGAAATGGGTCAGATATTTGTGCTGTTTCTGTGTGCCAGCTGTCAGTGACCACATGGCCAGTGACCACATGGCCACACTTATGGCCAGGGCTCAGAATTTCTCTCTTTGCTCTCTGGTCACTGAATTCAAGTTGGCAGGAGTTTGATGTCTTTCTGGTATAGATAACATTAAAAACTGTTTTATATTATTCTATTTTACTTGAAAGCTGGCTCTAGAGTTGGTTTATGGCTTTCCCTTCGCTAGACCCAAGCATTTATAAAAGTTTCTTCTATATCCCGTGTCAGTCTAAGCCATCTGACACAGAAAGCAAAGCAGGACAGCCAAAATAAATAAACTTGGTTTATGTGAACATCTGTATCTACAAGTTTATTTTGTTGGATATGATTTTTAAAATCTTTAAAATATGAAAAAACATTAAGACTAGTAACACTGTGAACTGATAGATAAAAATCTACGCGTGGGAAATTTTAAAGGAACCAGGTGGCTTGATTCCATTTGGACTGCCACCATCTTTAGGCACATGATGGCAGTCATCTTTTGCTGGGTTGGAGAAGACAGATATCATATGACTTCATTGCCATCTTAATTAAAGGTGGTCACCCACATGGAGTGTGCCTACCAAAGGAGACAACAACAGGTCTCCACGTTATTTTGGATTAGGGCAGATTTTTTAAACACTTTTTAAAAAAGATTTATTAATTTGTTGATTTAAAGTGTTCTTTCTGTATGTCTGTCTGCAGGCCAGAAGAGGGCACCAGGTCTCATTATGGATGGTTGTGGGCCACTATATGGTTGCTAGGAATTGAACTCAGGACCTCTGGAAGAGCACTGAGTGCCCTAAACTATTAAACCATCTCTACAGCCCCTAGGGTGAATTTTTGTATGATAATTCCTGTCCTGTCCTGAAAATAAGGTTTATGATAGGATTAAAAAGCAATGCTATTTAATAAGGTATCAAAGCTGCACCTCCATGCTGTCATGTGCAAGAATGTATCTTGTGCTGGCAGCCAAACTTTGTAATTTAAGAATCACCCAGGTGGTAATGGTTTTAAAGACATGAAGGGTTCCTGGGGAACAGTTGAGGCTTGCAAACGTGTGGCAGGACTAGAGCTCCTAAAGCGAGCCCAGCTGCAGTGGCCAGTAGACCTTTGCAGTTTTGGAAACACTAGTGCCCTGTAATAGTCCCAGAAGCACCAGCCACGATGAACTGGAGCAGGCTGAGATCTAAAAGGCAGGCTATGTCTATGCTGCCAAGGGTGGGGCCAAAGAGGTGACCCAAGGCTCCTGAGAACACCAAAAGTTGTGAATGAATCCCCAGAAATTGAGCTTTGGATGGTTTGCACTGTTGGAGCTTGATTTTGCCTTATGCAGAACCTGCCCTGTTTTCTCCCTTGTGAAGCTAAAAAAAAAAGTCCATTATTTTTGATATTGCAGGAACACACAGTTGAGAGATTTTAAACTTTAAGAGGAAGTTTTAGAGTTTTACAGAAAATCGGAAAAACTACAAATTTTTTAAGGAATAGTTTGAAAAATATTTAAATTTATAAGGTTATTGGACATTTTAAATTTATGAAATGTTTTACATTATTGGAGAGTCTAGGACCTCCCAGGAACTAGGCCGGAGCCAGGACCTCCGTCAGCTTGGGCGTGAGTGAGGCTGGGTCCTCCGAGGGAACAGGCAGGAACCAGAGATCTCGAAGGGGCCAGGCACAAATCTGGGACCTCAGAGAGAGTAGGCCTGAGCCAGGTCCCCTGTGGGTTCGGGCATTGGTTTGAGACATCAAAGGGAAGAGGCAGGAACCTGTAACCCTTGTGGGTCCCAGCGCGAGTCTGAGACCTCTGAGGAAGCAAGCAGGTCCCCCGCGGGTTCGGGCTCACCCAAGCCTAGAACCTCCCAGGCAGTAGACCGGAACCAGAAACCTTTCCAGGCCCAGCTCCAATCCAGGGACTTCTGCAGGAGGGAACCCAGTTTAGGATTTACAGATACAGGTCAAAGCCAGTAACATAAGCCAAAGTTGCCCTGAGGCAAGGAACTCCACCTTGGGCAACAAATTCCACAGGAGTGGAATTGAACGAGACTCCTAGGACAGAGAGAGCCAAGGAAACAAGCTCCACCTGGAGCAGAAGCCAGGAGCAAATCCAGCCCTGGGAGCCAACCCAGTCCTGGGACACTGATTGAGCCAACGACCTGACTCAGAGCCCAAGACCTCCACCAGAACCGGAGTGGGACTGAACCAGTTACCTAGGACAAGGAGAGAACGGGATCCACCAGGAGCAGAAGCCAGGAGCAAATCCAGTCCCGGGACACTAGCAGATCAGGATTGACCCAGTGACCAAATCCAGAGCCTGCGATCTCCACCAGAACAGGTCTAACTCCAAGCCAGGGATATCTGCAAAAGGAGATCCAGACCAAGATTTACAGAAACAGATCAAAGCTAGCAGCCTAGACCAAAGTAGGCTTGAGACAGCAAACTCCAAGAGAGCAGATCAAAATGCAGGAACACTGAGCTACCTCCAGGAACAGGAATAACCAACGGGGTAACTAGAACTGTGACACTGACTGTACCACTAGGAAAACCATCTGACCTTTTGATCTACTGGCACCTAGGAGATTATTCAACAGAATCTCAGACGGCACCAACCACACCTATTAGAGGAAAAGATGAGTAGAAAAGGTAAAATCACAAGCTACACCACAAAGAACAATACAATACCAGTGAAACACAAAGACCCTACAAAAGTAAGACCTGAACAACCAAATATGGATGACCCAGAAGAAAATGATCTAAAAAATAATCACAAGAGAATATCTGAAATTATTAAAGATGAATTGAGAAATTACCTTAAAGAAATGGAAGAAAAAACAAACAAAAAATTGGAAGATATCACCAAATCACTTAAAGAAAACCAAGAAAAAGAACTCAAACATATAACAGAAACTATTTAGGTCTTGAAAACTGAGATAGAAAAAATAAAGAAAATGTTTTACATTATTGATATTTGAGCTTAAAAATAAATAAAAGGCTAAAAATTAAGGCCACACTTATGAGCACCAAATACCAAGCACCCAAAACGGGGACGTTTCTGTCTTACGATGCAGCAAGATACCAACCTAAGCAGTTTGGCAAAGAGCTTGAAGCAGCTTCTCAGCCTGAGCCTCAACCCTTTGCGGTTGAAGGACGTTTTTTACAAGGGTAGCCTAGGACTACTTGCATGTTAAGTGTTTGCTTTGAGATCCATAACAATGGCAAAATTACAGTTGTGAAAAAGCAACGGGAATGATTTTGTGGTTGGGGGGGGTCACCACAACATGGGGACCGTACTGTAGGGTCGAAGCACTGGGAAGGCTGAGAAACCACTGGCTTAGAGAATCTCTCCTTACCTAAGGTCTGTTCACGCTTAAGAATTTATGTCTAGCCTCTTTAGCTTTGCTAATTTTGTTAAGCTTAAGCTATTTTAATAAACTGGGTCATATAAGAAACTGTTATATCCGGGCGGTGGTGGTGCACACCTTTAATCCCAGCACTCGGGAGGCAGAGGCAGGCAGATCTCTGTGAGTTTGAGGCCAGTCTGGTCTACAAGAGCTAGTTCCAGGACAGGATCCAAAGCTACATGTTGGGATCATTTGGAGTCCTGGCCTCCAGCTGCTCTTCCCTGCTAGAGATCTTTACTTTTTGATTTGAGTTACTGAAAGCTGTGTCATAATTGTTTACCAGCTCTGCTTCACAAGCACGTGTTGCCTTGCTTTGAGGATCAGAGGATAAGGTTTCACTTGTTGGCCCACCTGACTGTTGGGTATATAAGCCTCCATGGTGCTATTGAAGAAAGGGCTTCTTACCAGTGTCTAGAGGTCCGTCTCTCTGTCTGTGCTGTCTCTGTGTGTATTGTGTGTTACAACCTCCAGCCCTGTCTCTGTCTCTCTGTGAGTCTCTGTGTGTTGCAACCTCCAGCCCCTTGCCTGAAGCTCGTGAACTATATGGTAGCGCATAGAGCGCAGACAGGCGTTGTGCCCTGCATCTACAGAGAAAGACTGTCTCGAAAAAACAAACAAAAAAAAAAGAAAAGAAAAAGAAAAGAAACTGTTATATTCTATAATAGCGTGTATTTTCCCATATACTTTTGACCATTTACATTTTTCTTCTGAAAATTGTTCATTAACTCACTGACTAGGTGGCTTGTTCACTGGTGGGGGGTCTCTGCAGCTCTTTATGTATCTTGGATAGTAATTCCTTCTCTGATATGCAATGGCAACATTTGGTGACCGTCTCTTCACTCTGGGGATTGTTTCCTTTGGTATGCAGAAACTTGCTTTGCTTTTTGTTTTGTTTTGTTTTGTTTTTGTTTTGCTTTTCGAGATAGTGTTTCTCTGTGTGTGGCCCTGGCTGTCCTGAAACTCGCTCTGAAGACCAGGCTGGCCTTGAACTCAAAGATCTGCCTGCTCCTTCTCCCTAGTGCTGAGATTAAAGGCGTGTGACACCACCACCCCACTTTCAAAAACCTTTTAATTTCACTTAATCTTGTTATCAAGTCTTGGTATATTTCCTGTGTTATTTGCCATCCTTTTCAGGAAGTCCTTGCTTATGCCCATATCTGAGTCTAACCTATATTCTCCTTTAACAATATCAAAGTTTTAGGTCTTATGTTACAGGCTTTGATCCATTATAAGTTGATTCTTATCTGGTTTTCCTGGCCCTCAGTATGAAAGAAAATCTTCAAGCTGACTTCCTTCATGGTCACATGACAGTTCCCACAGTTCTAAGAATCACATCTAAGCTCAGGGCTGCTCAGGTAAAGAAGCACTGTCCCTTCTAGTAGCTTTTGAGAAATGAGGACGGCTCTGCCAAAGGGCAAAAGCTGGATATGGGTGAGCACATGGGAAGCAGAGGCAAGAGGATCCAGAAAGCCGAAGCATAGGCTCACAAGACAGCTCAGTAGGAAGGGCGCTTGCCACCCACCCTAATGTCCCATGTTTGGTCTCCAGATCCCACATGGTGGAAGAGAACTGACTCTCGCAAGCTGGTCTCTGACCTCCACCATAGCAAGTGCACACGCGCACACACACACACACAGAGGAAAAAGGAAGAGAGGGGAGTGGGGGAGGGAGGGAGGAAGAACTGCAAGCAGGCTCTCTTCATGAGTCATTAGCCACATTCCTGGGTCAAATAGCACCCTGAAACCCTCTGTATCAAGACTAAGGGGAGTTCCCACAGCTGGGTTAGAGCAGTTATCTCAGAGCTAGATTGGAGAGATATGCTGACCAGTAGCCACTGCAGACAGGGGTGGAGCGGCCTGGGTATGACGACAAACACAGGCAACCAACCGCTCCCCAATAGCCCTGTGCTTCCTGTTTCCCAGTCCTCCCAGGGCCCTTGGCAACTCCCATTTCCAAATGTGTTCCTTCCAGTTGACTCTGTGAGCCCCGAGAGCTTTCTACTGAATTCCCTTTTGTTTATAGAGGCTTTTGTTTGCAGGGTGGAACTCTCTCTCTCTTCTGTTAGTGACAGGCCTGGCCAGCAGCACCAAGATCTGTTCATTCTACTGCCTGTAGTCATGTGTCACTTGACAGGGACCCATCCCCAGAGATATGCATTGTTATGTGACAGTATTGATGTGAATGCCACAGACTGTCCTTTTGCAAGCTAAGATGGTCATTAGCTCACAGAATCTAGAGAGGTCCCCAACTGTACTGTACATGAAGCTCATTTTCATTGTCAACTAAAACACTGTTGTACAGTACGTGACTATACCCCACCCCCAGCCTGTCTGTGTGTGTATGTGATGTACATGTTCCTGGGTGTGGAGGCCAGAAGTTGATGTCAAGTTTTTTTTATTGTATTTTTATTTTTTGGTTTTTCGAGACAAGATTTCTCTGTGTAACAGCCCTAGCTGTCCTGGAACTAGTTCTGTAGACCAGGCTGGCCTCTGGCCTCTGACTCACAGAGATCCTCCTGCCTCTGAGTGCTGGGATTAAAGGCATGTGCCACCACCTGGAGATATCAAGTATCTTCCTCAATTATTCTTTCTTTCTTGTTGTTGTTGTTTGGTTTTGTTTGTTTGAGACAAGGTAACTCTACATAGCCTAGGCTATCCTGAAACTCATTATATAAGCCAGGCTGGCCAGCCTCAAACTCAGAGATCCTCCTACCACTGTTTTCTGAATGCCTTGATTAAAAGTGTGTGCCACCACTGCCCAGCTTAGCTTTTTTGTTTGTTTGTTTGAGACAGGGTTTCTCTGTGTCCATGGCTGTCCTGGAACTCACTTTGTAGACCATGCTGGCCTCGAACTCAGAGATTCGCTTGCATCTGCCTTCCTAGTGCTGGGATTAAAGGCCTGCTCGGCTGCCACCTTGTTTTTTAATGTCTGTGTATGCCTGTGTGAGGGTGTCTGCAGAGGCTGGAAGAGGACATCAGATCCTTTGGAGTTAGAGTCACAGTTGGTTGTGAGTTGCCTGCCATGGGTGCTGAGAACTGAACTCAGCAAGAACAGCAAGTGTTTTTAACTGAGAAAAGTTCTCTCCCAGCCTTCTGTCGTACTCTTTGAGACAAGGCCTCTCAGTGAATCTGGAGTTCATGGATTCAGCTAGATTGGTTAGCCAGGAGCTCCAGAGACCCTGCTCTCTCTGCCTCTTCAGTCCTGGGGTTACAGATGGGTGCTGCCATCCCTGGCTTTTTGAATGAATGTTGGAGATCTGAATGCAGGTCCCCAAGCCTGAGCAATAGGCCCTTGACCAACTGAGCTGGCTCTCCAGCCCATAGCTGAACTCTCAGACTTTTCCATCTTCATTTCCACAGCTCTTTCTTTGACTTCCTGGAAATGAAAGGTGGTCAAGGTGCTGGAGCCTATCAAGCTAGAGAGCTGTCTGTCTGTCTGTCTGTGGAGGGTTGTACATTTGTCTGTCTACTGGGGTTTGTACATATGTTTGTTAACTTGGAGATGCTGACATCCTTTTTAACATCTCAGACAGAGAGCATGCTTGAGAATAAGCAACAACAGATTAAAAGCAGATGCAGCAGCCTTTCTTCTGGGCCGCCAACCAGCTCCCAAATCATGACACGGTGACTTATTATTAGTTATGAACTGTCTGCGTTAGCTTAGGCTCGTTTCTTGCTAGTTCTTATAACTTAATTCAACCTGTTTCTCGTCATCTACATTTTGCCTCAGGGCTTTTCAGTTTCTTTCATTCTGTGTGTCCTACTCTGTGCCTAGTTGGCTGCAGGCTTCCTGATTGGCTGGCCCCCTGGTCTCACTCATTCTCCCCTCCCTTTCATTAGCCTAGATTCCTCCTCCTATTTATTCTCTCTGCCAACCAGCCCCGCCTCTCCCTTTACTGCCTAGCTATTGGCCATTTAGCTTTTTATTAGACCAATCAGGTGCCTTAGGCAGGTAAAGCAACACATCTTTACATCATTAGACAAATGCAGCATAAACAAACGTAACACACTTTACATAGTTAAAGTAATATTCTGCAACATAAACAATGTAACACATCTTTACATAGTTAAAGTAATATTCCACAACAAGCAGAGGAGAAGGTTGTGGGGTATAGATCAATGGCAGAGCACTTACCGAAAATGTTTGAGGCCCTGGGCTTTTCCCCAGAACTACCAAACCAAAACCAAACAAAACCCCTAAAACTGGAGTCATATGTGGGATAGAGATTTTTGAGTGACAACATTTGAAACCAAGGCTTCAGAGACACCTGAGTTCAGAACCACTACCTGTTTTTTACAGGTGCTTTGAAAGGTAGATGCCTTTGTTTGTTTTGTTTTTATTTTTTTTGAGATAGGGTTTCCTCTGTGTAGCCCTGGCTGTCTTGGAACTTGCTTAATTGACCAGGCTGGTCTTGAACTCACAGAGATCCTCCTTCCTCTGCCTGCCAAGTGCTGGGATTAAAAGCTGTTGTGGGATTTCATTCCCTTTAGTCAATGATGCTTGGGGATTATGAATCCTAGGGCGTGGTCTTGTCTGTGGACATGACAGTTTATAATCTTAGGGAGATGGTCTCACCCTCTCTTGCTCCTGCACTCTCTTGGGTGTTCAGAGAGGAGCAGACAACTTGCTCTTTACCCCTGGACAGGGCCACTGGATGCTAGATGAGTGGTGGCATCCAAACCATTTGGTATTAGTGAGTGTTTACCCCTATTTTTTTAAAACTTGAGTTTTCTTTTCTTTTTTTTTAAATAATTTATTTATTTTATTTTATGTGCGTTGGTGTGCATGTATGTCTGTGTGAGTGTATCAGATCTTGGAGTTACAGACAGTTGTGAGCTGCCATGTGGGTGCTGGGACTTGAACTCGGGTCCTCTAGGAGAACAGCCAGTTCTCTTAACCACTGAACCATCTCTCCTGTTGTAATGGGGGGCTCGGAATGCGTTCCCGGCACAGGGCCCCTTGTTCTGTCCCACCCGGCTCCCAGTGCGTACTCGAAATAATTACATGGAAACTGTATTCATTTAAATACTGCCTGGCCCATTAGCTCTAGCCTCTTATTGGCTAACTCTCACATATTTGTTTAACCCATTTCTAATAATCTGTGTGTCGCCACTAGTCGTGGCTTACCGGGAAAGATTCAGCGTGTGTGACCTGGCGGGCTTCATGGTGGGCGGCTCTCTCTGGCTCTGTCCCCTTCCCTACATTCTCTTCTCTTTATCCTGTCTATCTAAGTCCTGCCCTATCAGAAGGCCAAGGCAGATTCTTTATTAACCAATAAAAGCAACCCTAATACAGAAGGACCCTCCTACACCATTTCCCCTTTTTCTGTTTAAACAAAAAAGGCTTTAACTTTAACATAGTAAAATTACATAACAAAATTTATCAAGCAAGAATTACAGTTACAACCTATTTTATCTTTTATCATGACAAAGGAAAACTATAATTATAACTATCCATTCTTCAACTCCATCAAAGACTCCAGAAGGATAAAATATTACCTAAATAAACAAGAAATAAGCAACTTCCAAACTCTAGGAATGACAGAGACATCTTGCTGCCTGTACAGTCACCCAAAGTTCCTTTGTACTGTTGGGGCATCCATCTTCAGCCTACAGGCCCATAGCATCCAGCAGACTTTTCCATGAAGCAGGAAAATTCAAAGACAGTTCAGTCACTTTCTTCTGTATCCTGCAGAATGTCTCGTAGACTCTTTCATGAAGCAGGAACCCTGAAGGATCATCTCACCTTTAGGCAAGTTTAGCAGTCCTCTTTTTGCGGGTTCTTTGTGTCCAGTTTATGCAACAGTCCAGGCAAGAGCAGTTTCTTGCCCAAGTGGCTAACCAACTCCATAAGGAGCCTCTTTGATGCCCATCTTCCTCTTGAAGTAGCTGGTGCTGCCAGGAGCAGATGTGTCTCATTGTCATGAAAAGTCCTAAGTTATTAAAACATTAAATGCCATGTTCTGTAGTCTTTGAAAGATATGAAGAATGCCTATCTGAAATATATCTATGGACATCTAGAAAATCTAACTAACATGACTACAAACTTGACTATGTTAATGATTATCCATTAACAACCTATATTTCCTAACTATACATTACATTTTTAAATGAACTACACAATCACAATACCTTAATCAATATCAGAAATACATATATAACAAAATTGACTTTAAATTTATATCAATAAAGCAAAATTTATACCGATGTAAATTATTCATATCTATATCATCTCCCCCTTTAAATTTAAATTTAAAGAACATTTATAAACAATATTTGGGAATATGGGCGTAGTTACTTCTCTCCAAACTTCTTCCTGCTGTATGGGGGCGCTGTCAATCAGGTCTTTCATGGTGTATCCTGTTCATCTCAGTCACCAGTTGAGTGAAGTAATTTTCTGAAGGTGTTCACAGTGAC
>PVIU01005182.1:0-116819 GCA_004026605.1 Ondatra zibethicus
GTTTGTAACATATACAGCTCTCACCTCAAATTCTGCCTGAAGCTGTTATTTGGCCCACGTTACAGTGGTTTCCCATGAAATCCTCAGAAAATAAATCATCTCAATTCTACGATGGTTATGCTCATCTGAAAAGAATCATGTGAGAACCTAAGGAAAAACAATCCTGAGACCTTTCGTTTTATTTTAGAGGGGGTGTTTGTTTGTTTTATTTTTATTTTATCTTAATAAGCTACACTACTTCTTTCCTTTTAAAGTAATAACCACAAAACCTTGCTTCTGGTTTACTTCTTTATCTCTTCTCATTTTCAGTGTCTTGGTGCGTTCTCGGTGCATCCTTCCTGTAACAAATTCTAATCTTCACCCAGGCCAACTATTGCCTAAGCAAACAGAAACAAGGGTATAGTAGTTTGAAGAACAAAATAGAGTCATAGCAATAATTTTTAAGCCATTACTCCATCGCACATATTCCATTTAAGCTACCTGCAGACATTTAGGAGGCTGGACCCCTAGGCAATCCAGAGATATTTGTGTCTTCATTTGAGCTAAAAGTCCAAGTAGTACTATAGTTTCATTCTACCTCTTACTATAATTCACAATCAGTGATGGAACTTTGCTGCAAGCCAGGGGAATTTTTCCCCAGATTTGCTGCAAAATGTAATACGTACTTTATATGTCAGTTGTAATTTTCAAATTTCATATGTCCTAAGCGACAGCTTGTTTAACCATACTAATCATCCCACAGTGAATAATTCTATAAAAACCAGGGAAGAAAAGAGACACACTTATCTGAAGTGGGATTCCCTTCTGTATGCTGTGAATACCATTGGCTAATAAAGAAACTGGTGCCTGATAGGGTAGATAGGCAGGGAAAACTAAACTGAATGCTGGGAGAAAGGAGGCAGAGTCAGGGAGAAGCCATGGAGCCACCACCAGAGACAGATGTGCTGAAATTTAGCTAGCAGGCTACGATCTTGTGGTAATGTACAGATTAATGGAGATGAGTTAAATTAAGATGTAAGAGTTAGCAAATAAGACTGGAGCTAATGGGCCAAGTAGTAACTTAAATAATATAGCTTCTGTGTGTTTATTTCAGGCCTGAGTAGCCAGGACTAACAAGCAACCTCCTCCTACTAATTGGTGCCCAACATGGTTGATTAAAATCCACTTAAAACCTGAAAGGGCTTGAAATGAAATTCTAGACACAAAAATACAGAGTATAACAGCTTCTTGCTGTTTGCTGGTGGTGTGCCACAGCTCCTTTAAGAGAGATTTTCCTGATTCAGTGATAGCAGAAAAAAAGCCACAGTTTTAAAATGCCAGCTTTCTGGGTTGTGCTGCAGGCACCAACTCTGACTCTTTCTGGAGGTCAGGCTACCAAGCATTTGAATGGGGTTTCTAAGCAATGTTCTGTGGCTTGCTTGGTGGCTACATGATCAGCTATGTGCCTAGAGATGGGCCCTGTACATGGCTCTCAGAGGTGGTGAGCAGCTCCACCATGCTGGACTAGGTGAGGCAAGCAGAAAGTACTATATTTCCCCTAGCAATGGCACCACTTGAGTTTTTAAAAAGCACGTCAGATCAGAAAATAATTACAGATATGCAATGAAGACAAATCCAGATATAAAAGACCTCTAAATGAGTCACAGTGTTGGATAAATGTATGTAGGCTTGGGAGAGAGAAGAAAATGAGTATAGAGAGTTATAAAAGGAAAAGGAGTAAAGAAAAACAAGCCACATAAAGATGGAAAATTCACAGAGTGTCTGGATTATGTATATTATTGTGATTTCTTTGAATTTTTGACTGTAAAGGAGCCAAGTACAGAGAGATATTTCATTATACTGGCTGCTAAGCTAAACCAACATGTATATTACAAAGGTATCTTGACTTCAGAATTTGGGTCTAAGGATATGTTGCTTTGGAAAAGAGGTTCTTCTTTTGTTTCAAAAGAGAATGAGAACCTGTGAATTTCTTCCAGACTAATATGGTTTGATGGACCAAGACTCCCTGAAAAGTTTGCCTTGAATACCCCTCAAAAACAATTACTTTGTCCAATAAACAGCAGGAAGCAATTTGGAGAATAACAACACCCATATTTCCAAATATTTTTAATAATGTTCTTTTACATTTAAAGGGGGGATATACTATAGAGGTTTGCGTAGGTATGGATCTTGGTTTATTGATATAAACTTAAGGTCAATTTTGTTATATGTATATTTCTGCTCTTGATTAAGGTATTGTGTTTGTGCCAATCTTTAAAAAATATATAATTAAGAAATATAGGTTAATAGATGATCATCTCTAATAGTCAAGCTTGTAGTCATGTTAGGTTTTCTGGATATATAGAGATATATTTTAGTTAGATAGGTAGTCTTCAAACATTTCAAAGACTACAGAATATGGCATTTAAGTCATTTCTAGAGTTATGGGAATTGCTTACAATGAACTTCCACTTTACTAAGATAATATTATATCTTTCTTGAGTCTTTGATAGAGTTGAAGAATTGATAGTTAAAGATTTCCTTAGTTATAATAAAAGATAAAGTAGATATAAATATTGTAACTATAATTCTTATTTGATTCCTGTTTTGTTATATGTAATTTTACTATGTTAAAGCCTTCCTTTTTATTTAAACAGAAAAGTGGAGGTGATATGGGATTCCCCTCTGTATAATGTGAATACCATTGGTTAATAAAGAAACTGGTTTGGCCTGTTAAGTTAGATAGGTGGGGAAAACTAACCTGAATGCTGGGAGAAAGGAGGCAGAGTCAGAGAGAAGCCATGGAGCCACCACCAGAGACAGATATGCTGAAATTTAGCTGGCAGGCAATGACCTCGTGGTGATGCACAGATTAATGCAGATGGGTTAAATTAAGATGTAAGAGTTAGCAAATAAGAAGCTAGAGCTAATGGGCCAAGCAGTGATTTAAATAATATAGTTTCTGTGTGTTTATTTTGGGGCTGAGCTGCCTAGAAGCATCAAGCAGTCTTCCCCCCAACATGTGTCATCAACCTTAGAAGAGACAAGGGAATGGAGCACCAGAATCAAATGAGTTAATCAAAGCAGAAACATGAGTCACAACTCACAGATACCAAGGTCAAAGAAAATAGCAGACCTAGAGCAAGATATGCAAAGTCACAGGCAAAGAAGAAGAGGTAAGATGACAGACTTCACTGAACCTGTGAGAAAAGCCTACATCTGAAGAAAAATGGAGGTTGAAAAGCACTTCTGCATATCAGGGTAAATTTATTTGAGGAACCTATGAGGAAAAATAGGATTTAAGATTACATTTCTTATCCACGTTTGTTCCCCTAACATGAGCTGCTGAAAGACTGTCCAGTGAACAGCTGAGTGGCAATGATTCCTCTTTGTGTGTTCAAGGTTACTGCTTCTATTTGTCTCACACAGTAACTGGAAATTCTGGGCTCTGCGTGAATCAGATTGGACTAAATTATAGAAAAATAAGAAACAAATACATGACAGGCTAGAGTGACTGCCAGTATGGAGCATTATCAGGATGCAATAATTTGGATATGAATGTCCTTCACAGACGCAGATGTTTGACTAATTGGTCCGCAGTTGGTAGCACTGACAAATTTTTAGAAGTTGTGACCTTATTGGAGGAAGTATGTCAATGGGGCCTGGCTTTGAGGTTTCAAAGCCAAATGGCATTCCCAATTCTCCCTCTCTGCTTCCTGCTTGCAGTTCAAGATCTATATTCTTGGCTTCTAGCCACCATGCTTGCTTGCTGCCATGCTTTCCTTCGATGACAGATTCTTACATATCCTTCTGGATACAGAAGCCAAATAGACCCTTCCTGACTTTGGTCATGGTATTTTATCATAGTAATAAAAATGCAATGAATACTCACAGTGTCGATGTCTTAATTTAAGGGTAAATTAAAAATGTCAGTAAGTTCTACAATGTGTACAGTGAGTTTGGGTGATTGCTTGGGACATTAAATAGAGCTTGAAAATTATAAGATTGTACATCAGAAGATTATAGATTCTTCTGTGATTGAAAACTTTGCTAAGTGGAAAGTGTGGAGTCTAAATCAATGGACATCAAGAACCCAGAAAGTCTATCAATAAGTCCCTACATGGCCTAGGGAAAAGAAACAATTACTATCACAAAAGTTGTTATTCAATTTTGAGTGATACAAATATTTAAATAAAAAATAAGCCTCACACTCAGTATGTTTTACTTGTCTGATCCTTTCCTAGTACTTTACAACCTCATAACAGTTTTACCTATTTAATCATTTTCAGAATTGTATTTAATAGCTCTTTGAAATGTTATTGTTGATGCAAGTCAATATAAATTTAAATGCTATAAAATAAGGAGGTAAAATCCCTAAAGTTAGCAGAAAACTGAGTTTCATGTGTGTGTGTGTATGTATGTGCGTGTGTACGCGCACGCTCGTGCACACACATACATGGGTACCCATACGCACACACACATATGTGCAGATATATGTGTAGAGGGCATGGGAGAACTTAGATGTCCTCTTTATCACTCTTCACCTTAACCCTTGAAATCGAGTTTTCTAACTAACTTGAAGCTCATTATTTTAACTAGTCTGGCTGGCCAGTGAATCTGCTTCTCTCTACTTTGTAGCAAAGGGGTTATAGGCAGGCCATACCCAGATTTCACAGGGGTGCTAGGCATTCAAAGCTAATTCTCCATGCTTGCACAGTACAATCTTATCCACCATGCTGCCTCTCTAACCCTGAAACTGGATTTTTATTAGACATCTTTGAAGTGTGTCAAAGCCTTCAATCATTTGCATAGATGCCACAGTTCACTGAATAAAAAAGAAAGCCAGATATCATTACATATTTGTTTTTTTTTGGTTTTGTATTTTTCTTGAGTCATTATTTTATATGAAATAATGTGTTTAATGGCCCTCTCTCACCCAGAAAATTAACAATACAGCAAGTATGGAACATAGGGCTGTTAAGAACAGAAAGTTATATCTGTATATATATGTATAGTTCTTGTTCTCAGGACTTTTAAATTAACGTTGTATTTATCATTGAGATGAAAGAGGATTAAGAGATTATGTTGACAAATTCATCTCTTCTGGGAGAGGAGCTGTTTGTCATTATTAGCATTAAAACCAACACAACCTCAACAGTAGTAGTTAACACTTCAGAGAAACCAAGCAATTTATGTCAACAAGCAAAGAGGAAAACATATTCAAAACTCAATAGCTAGTATAGAGGCAGTACTATAAATTGGGAGCAAAAACAAAAAGAAATGAAATGAAAATATAAGCAGAAATGGGAGGTCTTTTAAGTTATCAAAGTACCTTCAAAAAACTTGGTGAGATAGGAGGCAGAAAGATTTATGATTCATAGTATTTATCTTTTATAAAGACACTCAGAATGTGCAATTATGATCATGATCTTTATGGTTGTTTTAGCAATACCCGTTTGGGGTACTTGTCTGTAAATACAGTGAGTGTATCATCATTTGTATCACTGTAAGTATACTGAAAAATATTGGTATAGGAACTACCCAGAAAACATGTATTGAATGATAAAAAGTTTTTCCGTTGTGGTAATAACATGGAGCAGGCTCGCCTGAGCAGGCCAACCACACAGTTGCTGCAGATTTTTCTACAGACAAGAGGCATAGCTCAAAGAACTCAAGACCATCCACTTTTGAAAGATGTCAAAGGAACAGATTGGATACATACCCCTAAAAAACCTTGATGCTTCCTGAATCAAACATGCCTTGGAGCAAACAGGCATCTCCTGAGGGACTTTCGGATACAGAACACTGTTGATGACAGAAGGTCACCCTTGATAGTATACCACATGACACAGGAACACCACTTAGCCAGATGGTTTGTCAGAGGGTGAGCAGCCCCGACTGATGTCTATACTTCTATAGATCAGCACATTGAGGTCAAAGTACACTGCCCTTCACCCTACAAAAACCATTATCTAGTTCATACTTGTTGGAAGATAATTGTATTCTGTCAATTTTAAATGACTTTTTTTCCATTGTGTTTTAGTACTGAGCTTTTATGTGGCATTCCAGAAAGAGCTTCAGAAAACCCAGCAGGGTGTTGTATTACACATAAAATCATCATTTAGCTGACATCAGGTTTGGACCCCTGCCATTTGTGTATAACTTCTCATTTGCCCTTTGAATGAACTGTATATAAATAGACTCAAAATAAACTCATTATGGAGTCAGAAGTTGAACATATGTCTAAAATATCACAGTATTCTTTGCCGTAAGATTGTCTATAGATTATCATTTTGATTTTCAAAAATAAAAGTTTTACCTCTGAAGCTAACCTCTATGGTTTAAAGCATGGCTCAACAAAATTATTTGGTTGATATAGAAACACCATTTTTAAAGTCATATTCCTTGCCAGTGCAGTACAGATAGAATTTAATAGTAATTAAATGACAAAATATTTGTCATAACTTTCTTAGCACAAAAATTTTTAAGACATCAAAAGTTACCTTTGGCTCTACTTGTTCATATTCTAGAGTATCAATAATAACATAAAGTTTAATTTATTTTAGAAGTAAAATATACTAGGCAAGTTGATGATATGGTATTTTTCTTTTTTCAGATTTATTAGGTTTTATTAAAATTATGTATAGTTTTATGTCTGTATATAGATATTCACAGAGTGCAGTACCAACAGAATCCAAAAGAGGGAGTTGGGTCTCCCAGAGCTGGGATTACTGGTTGTCTTTCCTTGCCAGTTGTTAGAAGTTAGAATCAAACTCAGATCCTCCATATCAACAGTAGGCGTCACTGCTGAGCCGCTCTTCAGACCATAGTATTTCCTTTTAACACTGTAGAGCTTCTCTGGAAGGGAGATAATGATGGGCACTGACATTCTAAAGCAGTCTTAATTCTCCCAGCATGTGCCATAGGGATACACTAGTAACACAGTTCCATGGGGCCCAGGAAGATCTGTTTCCATGAGTGGAGAAACATGAGGAGAGTTAATAGCACTGCTGGACACAAAAAGTGCTTCCTAGAAAACTCAGACGAGGATTTATGGGGAAACTATTCTGTGGGAGTTAAGAGGAGATCGTACTGGAGAAAAAGGGTGGATTTATAATCAGGTCATGTGAAGACACATAAAGATACACTGGACAAACGTCATGGCATGATGGAAAGCTATTGAAGGGTTGCTTCTGCAAGCAAGAGTGTCATGAATTACATGAAAGAGCCATTTCCAGGCATGATGGATTTTCCATCTGAACTCCCAGAAGAGAGTACCCTCATCAACACTTTGATTTGGTACTTTTAGCCTAGAGAAACTGTCAGGGGTAATTTTCCATTATTTTAAAAAAAAATGCCTATACTCACACACTAATTTAACATGCTAACCAAAAAATTACTGCTGACTCTGAATGCAGTGTACATACTCACTCTTATTATAAAAACCTAAGAAAAGAAAAGGAGATCGAGAAAAAAAGACATAGGTAAGGATCTTCCCCCCCCCGCCCCCACTTCTTACTTGTTCCAAACGTGACATAAGATTTTTCATCTTGAGGAAGTAGTCACGCATTACACTGCACTGGGCTGCACACATGCAGTAGGTCCTCACTTAGCAATTTGCAAAGGACCAGCTTGCTCTCTCTGTGCTGGTAGTCCATTAGCACTTCTTCAGGAAAGCCAGAAACTCAAGAAGAAGTTGAAGTCTCCAGGGAAGCTAATAAGAATTAGAATGGAACTAATGGGTTTTACATTTTATCGCACTTTCAGTGCTTCACTGGCCATGAAGAGGTTCGACAGCTTGAGTTAGACAGAGTTAGGCATATTGAGCTGGGGTTAGAAAATAGGGTTAAACACTTAAGAGAATGTCAGGATTTCTTTGCCAAGGTCACCATTTCGCAATTTCACAAACAGCTAAGTGGGATGCCAAAAGGAGACTGCAATAAAAACCAGGTCAATGGAAACAGAAATGAAGTACTTAAATGATTTTTTTTTCTTTTTAAGATACATTAGACACATATGTCACCCTATTCCTTCTGACTCATCCTCTGTTAAAATGTTGACTTCCAACAACAGATTAAACCACAGCGTTTCCAGAATATTTTCACACTGGGTTGCTTTCCTGGGCACACCCTCTCCTGAAATGTTTTCCACAAAGCAAAAGAAAACTTACTGTAATCTCTATAACATCAATTTATTTACAATGTTAAGCTTCAGTTTTATGAATGCAAACATTTTTGACGCATGACCACTGTTTCTGGCTGCACTGAGTTTCATGGCTCTTTCTATCAATGCTTAGCAGGCAAGGGTTTGGTGAATGTTTAGTTTGGCAGATATAGTGACATTGTGCAACTCTGAAATATATTCTCAGATACTATATCTAAAGTATTAACATTTACAATGTATCACTTATACTCTAATTCACTTCAACAATAGAGATGACTGCCAAACGCATAATTTTAATACATCCATGCAGATCAATCTGAATTCTGAATCCATAGTGACTAATAGTACAGTTCCTTGATAGCTAATGTTTTCTACTTATGTATCTATGGACTGAATATGGCTTTCCTAAAATGCTGCTGTTATAACATGGACTGAAAATATTGTTGTAAATACTTTGGTTATTATAATATCAAACAAATTTGAACGTTGAGTACCTAACTTGGGAAACAAAATACTTACTTGTTGCGATCATTTGGAGTCCTGGCCTCCAGCTGCTCTTCCCTGCTAGCGATCTTTACTTTCCTTGTGATTTGAGTTACTGAAAGCTGTGTCATAATTGTTTACCAGCTCTGAAAGGATAAGGTTTTCACCTGTTGGCCCACTTGACTGCTGGGTATATAAGCCTCCTTGGTGCTATTGAATAAAGGGCTTCTTACCAGTGACTAGAAGTCCCTGTCTCTGTCTCCCTGTCTGTCTGTCTGTCTCTGTGTGTCTTTGTGTGTCACAACCTCCAGCCCCTTGCCTGAAGCTCGTGAACTGTATGGTAACGCATAGAGCACAGACGGGCGGTTGTGGCAGACGGGCGGTTGTGCGCTGCACTTCTGAAATAGGGAGACAAAAATAAGTGCCGCCTTTCCAAAAATTATCCTGCTAAGTAGGTGAGGAGTGTGTGGCTGTTTTGTCTTCATGAACGAATGTGCAACATGCATATGCCTAGCACATGAGGAAGTCAGAAGAGGGCATTAGTTTCCCTGGAACTGAAATTACTTGTGACTGTTATCTGCCATGTGCATGCCAGGAACCCAACCTGGTTCTCTGCAAGAGCATCAAGTGGTCTTAACCACTGAACCATTTCTCTGACCTTCTTCTTAACCTTTCTTCCAGCATATTGAAGCATAATTCAATATCTACAACATTCCCATTTTTAGGTAAATGTGTGAGTGCTGTGTGTGTGTTTCTGTGTATGCAACTGTGTATGTGTGTGAGTGTATATGTGTGTGTGTAAAATATCAGTTAAAAAAGAGGCAATTGACTGAGAGAGAACAAGTGATAATGGGAGAGACTATAAGGAGATAATGGGAGGGTAAGATGATGCCATTATATTATAATTTCAAAAAATTAAAATTTATTTTTCAAAATATTGCATATCTTTATTATAGCTAACTTTTCTGATAGTTGGTTTACTGTGTCTCACGCCTGACTCTCATGTCATACATCTCTACACTGCCTACTTGATCTTATCCCTTTTTTGCTTCTTTTTAAATTTTTGTTTATTTTTTTTAATTTTATTTTTCATTCCAACTGCAGTTCTCCCTCCCACTCCTCTTCACCCCTCCCTCTCCTCCCCTCCCCAGCCCACTCCCATCCACTCCTCCCAATGGGTAAGAGTTCCCATGGAGAGCCAACAAAGTCTGACACATTATATAAGGACAGGACCTAGCCCCTCCCAGCTGCATTAAGGTTAAACATGGCATCCCAACAAAGGGAAAGGGTTCCAACATCCTAGCTCATGCACCAGGGAGAGTTCCTGGTCCTACTACCAGGGGTCCTTCAGATAGTTCAAACTTTACTGCTGTCTCCAACATATGGAGCACCTAGTTCAGTCCCATAGAGAAAGTTGTCAGTCTAGAGTTTACAAGTTTCCACTAACTTGGTTTAATTGTCTCTCTAGATTTCTCAGTGATGATCTTGACCTCCCTTGCTCACATATTCCCTCCTCCCTGTCTTCGACTGGATTCCTGGAGGTAGGTCTGGTACTTGCAGGTTCCATCTCTGCAGCTGGTTCCATCAGTTACTAGATGAAGGCTTTATGATGATAGTTGGGATGTTTACAACCTGATTACAGGCAAAGTCCAGTCTAGGCACCCTCTCCACTATTACTAGGAATTTTAGCTGGGTTCATCTCTGGATTCTGAGGAATTTCCCTAGCACCAAGTTTCTCCATAACCCCATACTGGCTCTTTCTCTATGGTTAGAACTAGAAAAACCATCCTAAGTGAGGTAACCCAGTCCCAGAAAGACAAACACAGTATGTGCTCACTCATAAATGGATATTAGACATAAACAAAGCAAAGGCTAACTAGACTACATACCACACCTCCAGAGAAGTTAGGTAACAAGGAAGACCCTAAGAGGGAGACATTGATCATCCTGGGAAGGGGAATTAGGGGAGATCTCCTGGGAAAACTGGAGGCAAGGGGGACGGTAAAGGGGAGGGGATGCGAGATGAGAACATGAGGAAACAGGATGGTTGAAAAGGAGAGGGATGTAGTAGGAGAGCAATGAAAGAGAGATCTTGATAGACACTTTTTTTTGTTTCTTACATTCACTAATAAGAAAAAGCCCTGAAGATCTATATGATCAACACTACAGTCTGTGTCTAAAGTGTGATAGCACTGAATGGTACTGACGACAGAACTGTGACAATGGTGATAAAAATGACTCTTTGGCCTTAACAGAATAATGGAACAGGAGTTAAAGAAAATAATTTACAAATATTACAAGATCTTATATAACCCATAGTGGAGAAGCACCAACCCCACCCCACCCCCAAAAAGAGCAAGGATAGAAACTATTCTTTACTGTTTGGATTCTCAGGAAGAATTTAAAATTCAAGAAACGAAAAAAAATGAAACTGATAATATTTATTAGTAGTCTCTGGAGGTGGCTCTCCAAACTATTTTGTTTGTGCAAGTTATAGCTTAATCAAAGATAGCACTTATTAAAAATGACTATTTCTTCCCATTTCTCATCTGATCATCTTGCTGAGAACTTTCCACACTTTAAAAAATCATAAATAATGAGTTGCTCATGGGAATTTAATGAGCAAGATATGAAAGTCGGAGGAAATTTGTATATGCTTTAGTATATTTCTCACATCAATACTATTGAATTCTTGTTGCCGCTAAGGCACAAATAATAGACCACCTACTATTTAAAATGGATTTCAACCTGCAAATATAATTAAGAGAAGAGTGAGAACAAGTTGCTTTCCAGATATCTGAGCACAGCTAATAATATTAGCAGTAACCAGTGTAAAACATGGTATAATCCTTTTTATTATTAAGTATTTCATACTACATAACGGCCTTCCTTAGGTAGGTATTATCAATGTGATAATATTTGTGATTTAATTATGAATTAAAACCCATATGTGTAGATTTTTCAGTGTATTAAAATTCCAATTCAAGCCATTGAACATTGTATTTCAAACTGTTTGCCTACTAATAATCTTCAGTGCAACAATTAAAGATCATAAAATAATAATGTAAAATCTATAATGAGTTATTCCCTTCTGAATTTTGACTAATGTGATAACCAGCTTTCTCATTGCCAAACATTTTAAACAAAGTGAGGTTCCTTGTGCCAACATTTGAAAAGTGCTTTCTGATTTCTTATAAAACTAGCATTTGGGGCAAAACCTCAAAGACAAAGCCATTTAGCTAATTTCTTTAAATAGGCTCTAATATTGCTATTAGGGGAGGCTCCTATTTTTTAATATGTACTCATTAAGTACAACTATTAATGTGGCTGGCAGGTGTTTCCACGGGTACAGCTCTAGACACACGAGTCTAAATATCTGCATTTAATCCCTGTTACCCATGTGGGAAAAAAAGAAAACCAGATGAGATAGGGTTCAGTTGTAATCCCAGCACTCCTACAAGGAGGTGGCAGGAAAGAGACAAGACAATCACTTAAAAGCTTGCAGGTCCCATCGCCTGGAGTACACAAAACAACAGAAAAGCCACCAAGAGACACTGACTCAACAAGGTGGAAGGCAAGACCCAACAACCTGTCTCCTGTCCTCCTCGCATGTGCTGTAGCATTGACATATCCACACACACACACACAAAGAAATGCCCATAGGAAGCACCGTTTCTGACCAATTTGGGAAACACTCCAGTGCAGTACACATTTTAAAATATTCTTGAAGAAAATCACATAATTGATGCTTTTGCTGTTATACAAGGACTAGGGAAAAAACAGTGGAGCTTTTTTTATTTTGGTTTGTTTTGGGGTAGGGAAACCCTGAAACAAGAAACTAAAAGGTAAAAAAAAAAAGCAATAATTGCTGGACATACTATAAAATGTTAATTGTATTCTGTGATCATTAAATTCAGACCTTTCTTCCCCACATGTTACTCTTAAACTTCACGCATTTAATTTCTGAATGCTAAAGACACTGTCCCAAATGTCCTTTCTTAGGGGAGTCATGTCTTTCCATGTCTGTTAATGAGAACAGATAGACAGCAACCTTGCATCAACAAGAAAGCACAGGGGAATGGAAGCCTTCTAAATACTAGGACTGCTGAAGACACCAGGGATAAATCCTACCCATTCCAGTGAGGACAGAGAAAATGAGAAATTGATATAGCTTTTTCCACCATCAGACAAATAATTGGAGTCAGAGGCTGGGGACGAGAATTCAGAAATGATCAGCATATATAGCAAGCAGCATTATGCTCTTAGAATATCAACAATTTAAAAATCCTGAGGCTCCAAAATAAAGGAATGATAAAGCGAGGAGAATGCTAATTACCTTGATTTGAGCAGAGCCCCCCTCTGTAAACACGTGTGGAAATATCACTCTACCGGAGCAACATGAACAATTAACACATGTTAAACAAAATAAAATCAGTCCTAGTAGTTCAAATTTATTTTCCCTAGTGGACTCACATATTTACAAATAAGAAATGGAAATTTTGAAGAAAAAATATAGTCACTAAGATTTGAATAAACATGAGCACAGTGCATATTAAAGATCTGTTGTAAAACAGGTTTTCATATTAAGTCTCATCTCTGTTTTGTAATCCAAGCATTTCAGGGTGAAGTTTGAGCATGTCTCTCAATGTTGGCAATGACAGTCTTGCACAAATTTAGCTTTATCTTTTGTTGCTAAATCTACCTATTTTGGTTACATGGCTAATTCAAGTTTGATCTACCCATAACAAGAGAATGGAATTGATATGGGATTTCCCTCTGTATGCTGTGATTACTATTAATAAATAAAGAAACTGCTTTGGACCTATAGCTGGGCAAAACTTACTTAGACAGGGAAAACTAAACTGAATGCTGGGAGAAAGAAGGGCAGAGTCAGGGAAAAGCCATGTAGCTCCACAGGAGACAGACTCCTGCACTTTATCCGGTAAGCCACAGCTTCATGACAATACACAGATTAATGGAGATAGGTTAAATTAATATGTAATATCTAGCCAATAAAAAGCTGAGCTAATGGGCCAAGCAGTGTTTTAAATAATATAGTTTCTGTGTGGTTATTTCAGGTCTGAGCTTCCAAGCATCTGGGAACCAACAAGTGGCCTCCTCCTTCAACATGGAATTATTCAGAGAAACATAAACATCAAGAGAATGGAATTATTCAGAGGAATATAAACTTTAATATTTAGTATCATTGAGCTACTCTTGGCAAATTTCAAAGGATGTTCACATTTTTGAATGAGATTCTGATTTTATCTATAGATGCCACTTAATAATATACAGAAATTAAATACTCTGATATTTTTCAACTTGGTTACTAAATAACAGGTTTGTGTCTGGGTTTTTCATGTCCTCACCGTTCTGACTAACCTTCTCCCAAAGTCCCACACTTGTCGCCTCTGTCCCTCATCCTTTCTACCCTCTTGCCCTTTGAACCTTTTTGCTCCAGTGATCTCTTCATCCTCGTTTTATGTACATACCAGTATTGTGCACCACCTAGAAACTTAACCTCATACCAAGCCCTCTCTAATTTCCTGTCTTCTGGGGGTACTCCAAGTCCTACACACAGAACTAAAAAGTCAAGACTATTATCTACATATGAGAGAAAACAGTCTTCTTAGGACTAAATTACCTCTATAATCCTTGCAGTTCCATCCATTTACCTACAAATTTCATTTTTTGTCATACCTGAATAAATTCCATTATGTGTAAGTAACATGCTTTTAGTACGTATTCATCAGTTGATTGACATCTAGGCTGGTCCCATTTTTTAGTTGTAAACAAAGATATAATGAACACGGATATGTAAATATCTACGTACTAGGTTACAAATTTGAGGGGATATATGCCGGGGTGTTATAACTGAATGATACAATAGTTCTAATTTTAGTTTTGAGGTAAACCCCCAGACTAATTTCCAAAGTTGCTGTGCTAGTATACAAGCTCACTAACAGTGTCTTGTTTTCTCAGTGCTAGGTGGCGCTATTCTAAGAGAGCAAAGACCTCTCATTCCACTGAGAACTCTATAAACTACAATACCCAGCTGCCAGGCAAGATGTGCCCATTTCATGCCTGTGGGTATAACCAAAAGCTCCCTGACTGATCGGATTTCAGACCTGCTTCACAAGAGGGAACTGATGCCTATTACTGCAAACCTAGCCGAGACCCTATGAATGCAGAGGTCTTAGGCCCTAGGAAGCTCCCAACTCAGATTAGCAGCTAAATTGACATAGTATAAAACATTCGCCTAAATATTTATGTTTAAACACACAGAAGAAGGCTACACTAAACCTTAATCAGAGAAGCCTCCTTCTTTCAGTGAACAGATGTGAGTGCAGAAACTGTGGCTACATAAGATGATAAGAACTAGGTAGGCGGAGGGTTCACCCCTGAACAAGGTGTTTATACCATATACTTCAGGCTTAGCAAACATTAAAGACAGGATGGAAAGAATGTTAGATCTGAAAGGTAAGGAACAGGTTACAAAATGCTGTTTTCTAAGTTTGGAATGAAAATAGTTACATTTATTGGCACTGGGCTTATTTAAGATGGGCCTACCCAAGAGTTAGCTATAGATGGGAAAGAGCTCACAGGACCCTACAACTTACTTCTAAACTATTGACAACTAACAAATTCTTGAAGAAGGAGAGGCATAACATAGAGACTTATATGCAACTGTGAGCCAAAAACTCTAATAGGTTGATAGCCATAGCCATGATAGCAATTCTATCGTAGATTACACCCTTTGAGACACAAAACAAGAATATTGTCATAAATATCAGAAGAATCATGAATATTGGAAAAGACCTTTGTATGAATAAGGTAGTCTAGCAGAGTGGGAGGGGAACATGAAAGGCTGGGATAGAACTGTGCATTATATGCATTCAGGAAATTGTCAAAGAACAAACTTTATTCTTTAAAAAGCAGTAGAATGCTAGCAAACTTGGAAAAGTAACTGCTATTTAGTTTGTACATTTACAACTTATAAATGTACAAATTTATGTGCTGCAAAATTATGTTCTGCTCTGTGAATGCAATGTAAAGTAGTTAAATCAGACAGTTAACTTGCTCATCAACTCAAATGTTTAACATTCTTTGTTATAGGAACCTTTGAAATTTACCCTGCCTTTTAGTTACTTTCTTCTTGTCGTGAGAAACTATAAAATAGAAATGATGTATTTATGCTTACAGTTCCAGAAGGATACAATCCATCATAAAGGAAGGAAAGCTCAGCATCTGAGGAGTCATGGTAGCAGATGTAGGAGGCTGGCTGATCATATCCATCCATATTCAGGAAGCAAAGAATGTGCAGGAGGTAGACTGAACCTCAAGGCTTAACCTCCAGCAAGTCAGTCATTTCAATTTCTCCCTCCTAAAGTTACCATAACCTTCTCATATAGTTCCACCATCTGGAAACCAAGGGTCCAAAGATATGACCAACTGAGTGGGCATTTCATATCCAAACCCCAGCACTCTAGTAAGTTGAAATGCATATACTCTCTAATTACTAGTTTCACTGTTCATTGCAATAACTCTTTTACAGGGTTCTTTTACCTAAGATTCTAAATCCTGTGTCAATCGTTTCATTTACTCCAGAGCCTCAGTAAGAATCGTTCAACTCTCTTCTTTCATAGGTTCCATTATTTTTAACCATAGCTCTAAGTAAGAGTATGCAGTGTCTATCTTTCTATACCTAGTTCATTTCATTTGACATAATGTCCTGCCATAGCAATCCTGTGCAACATAACCAATCACACATATAATGCACTATTGCCCCAAGTGTTTTGACCAGACCTCGGCATTGCAAAGAGAAACCGTTTAGGACCCAGTCACAAAATCTGATAATCACCCTATGGAAAGACTAAAGCAAACTTCAAGGAAGAAACTCCATATTGCCTATTGGTTAACAACCCAAAATAGGCCATTGATTTTGTTTTGTCTATAAAGTTTTGTGGGCAAACTTCTCATTTAATTAACTCAAGGACTTTTTGATAGCAAAACTGTAAGAAGATAAGCACATAATCAATGGCTCTAAACACCACATCCAATTTTATATCTGATGGCCACTGTCACATTAATTTTCATGAATCTCTTATCAAACTGACTCTTTCAAAAGTATAAAAATGCATTCTTTAAACTAAATTATGTAAATCTATGATATTAAGGTTATAGAAATTCAACTTGGCCTGGCCATAAGCATCTTGACTCATAACCCTGTGCTTGCTCTTGAGTCGTAAACCCATGCTTGCTCCTGAGTGACCCTGTTTAATATTCACAAAATATTTTTCATCATATTGTTGGTTGATGGAATAGTGAACAGAGTTAAACAGTAGCTCCTTTAAGTTCCATATGTGTGTGACATCCTCTATATTAGTATAAGATGATTTGGACCCTTTTTTATCCTGATCACTTAAGAACAGTGGTTCTCAACTTGTGGATCTCTACCCCTTTGAAGCTTGAACAACCCTTTCACAGGGCTCCATACCAGATATCCTACATATCAGATATTTCCATGAACATTTATAGCAGTTATCAAGTAACAGTGAAAATAATGTTATGGTTGGGAGTCACCACAACATGAGGAATTATATTAAACGGTCACAGCATTAGGAAAGTTGAGGACCACTGCTTTAGAAGAAAGGAAGTGTTTGATTTGGTGATGGTTACTCTAAAACATACACAATAAACTATAGTTGTTGGAAAAATAAAACACAAAATAACTAGTTGACCAGAAGTTTCTAGACAGCTACACAATTTTTTTCTTGTGAGAAAGATAGAAGAAATCAAATTGTTGTTTCAAAGGTAAAATAGAAATGCCATAAACAGAAAAACAAGTATTACAGGATAACTAGGCTGCTTTATGTGATTATGTATATCCAAGTGGTTTCCAGGTAAAACCTTCCAAAGCTAATGAATGGCACACTTAACATAATTAAGTCATCTAGATTCTGTCTAATACTTGTGGTTCATTTAGCCCAGTATCTCAGGCAATTCTACAGAATGCTACTATACTTCACAGTAACTCCTTTCTTAAAGATGACTATGTGTTGTCAAAAGTGTTTAAGAGATTTTATTTATATTAGTTAATTAAAGTATTAAAATTCAAAAGGAGTTGTTCTTCCTTCTATCGGGTACAGTTAATCCCTCAGATAAGCTCAAAACTACAGATAATAAATAGCCTCAGTGATGCTTTCACATGCTCTTCCATGTATTCGAAAACACATGATATTGTACATGCCATGTAAGGAAATACTGACCCAGGGAGACAAAAATATCCATATAATTCTTTATATAGCCACCCTAAAAGAGTGTGAACTTGGAAAAATTACTTGAAAGCTCAGATTTTTGGATTTTTTAACCACAAAACATGAAATAATAGCTCAAACTTAGATTCCCAGTATGGCTATGAGAACCCAATAAAGCACTGATATCAATGATGTTTCTGGAGTGATAGAGTAATATAATTACTGTATTATGGCTTTTACCCAGTTTCCAATATCTATTTATCAATTTATCATTACTGTTGGACAAATAAACACTCTAGCCTTCTTATCAGCTTTATTCTTTTGGGTCTCAGGTCTTCAGCCATTGCTACTGTTCCTTGCTACTAAAATTATCTTTACTGTTGAGATTCTCTAAAAGCAATACCTAATAATTCTGTCTCCTCATGACAGAATTAACTGCAAACATGCAAATTGTTGCTATTCTTTCTATTTCTCCTCATCCTTCTCAAGCAATAACCAATCGAGTCCTAGAAAGATGATTTTCCCAAATTGAATTTCCAAAGACTGGAATTCTTTTAAGTGATTTATACAGTGGGAAAAAAGCACAAAAAGAATGTAGAATCTAGGAGAATTTCTTATTTTTCTCAAGGGAAATATTAATCATTAGAGAAATAAGAGAGTTAAAATCTAAGTGGTTATAAAATCAGGTGGAATGGATGTAAAATGAATAATGTTGTAAACATTCTTGGCTACACTAAAGAAACTCTTCCTGGAATTAGCAAATATAAGCTCGTTGAAGAGAAGCACAACATTTTTGTTTCATCTATGTATGTTTGAGCTAGTACAGCAAGAAAATCAAAATTGGTTCCTGGAATATTTGCTGCTGCAACTGAAAATGGGCTTGGACAGTAAGTCTAGCAATAAGACCCTCTCGTGAGAACTCGAATATCAACAGCAAAAAACATTAAACTGCTAAAATTCATTTCACAGCATACTATAGTTGTGATTGAGATTGGGACCATGAGCTTGCAATGGTTTTAAGCAAGGAATCATGTGAGCAGAGTGATATGTGTGACCAAGGTGAGCATCTGCATCTTGAGATGCCCAAACCAATTTGATTTTTCAGAAAGACAATGAAACTGATAGTCATCAAGTTGCATTTTGGGTTTTATGAGTGACTAAATACTCACAATGTAAAATGGCATTACATTGAGTTACCAGACTCATGATACTGAGAAGTTAATAGCAAATAAGAAACATGGGGCTGGCATGATGATCAGTAGGTAAAGCACTTGATGCCAACCTGAGTTCAATTTCCAGAACCCATATGGTGGACGAAAACTTATTCCAACAAATTGTCCATTGACTCCCACAAGTCATTTACCTATGCAGCATGGCATATGTAAACAACCACATGCATGCACATACAGAATTGAATAAATAAACATGTAAGTTCATAAATGTAAAAATTCATAGTGATAAATCCACTCCAATCTGTTAGAAATGTGAGGCTACTCAAGATGATGGAATGTTTTGTAACATCTTTTATTTCTCGTAGAACTATTTGTTTAAATTTAACCTCATTAGCATAGAAAATGAAAGCAACGTTTCTAAAATCATATTGCCTTTAATTTGAATCAACAGTTTCCCTGATACATACTAATAAAACAATGAATAAAACAAACTCCTAAAGCAATGAATAAAACCATTAAAATTTCCATATGTTTAGAGTAGAGCTATTAAAACTGGACCCAGACTGACCTATTAATATCTTACACTTCTTACATCACACATTTTATCATTTTTACCCCAATATTACAGTTTTGGAAGAGCCCACTGACAAGAGCACACATACACACAAAAATTCCATTGAGATGTTTTATTTCCCTGAAATCTCTTGCAACAGCTAAATTTCCCTGAGAGTAGTATAAGTTCTCAGTGATTTCCAATGGTTTGAGGAATAAATTACTTCTACAACTAGAGAGTCAAACAAATGGAATAAGCATCCTTAACACTAGTTCTTTTGAATAGAAAGAAATAGAATAAATGTTATAATGAAAACGACCTTTAAGTTCCTCTCAGTTCCTTTAGCCGAGAGTGTTTATGGTTGTATGCAAGCTCGTGCCAAATTCACAGAACACTGGTTGTGGGCTGTCTGTTATTAATTTTAAGAAGCATACAGAAATAGATGTGAGAAACAAATTATGCAATCAAATTCACACCCCTTGTAATTTATTAAAGAAAACAAAAATACTCTCACAAAAACATTTCTACCCTAAAATATTCTCATCATATATTACAAATCAATTGTGAAACCCTGAGATATTTTAGTAGATGGATAAATAGACAATTATGCATAAGTAGAGTTATTTGCAAGGGGAATTTTGGAAGCCTAGCAAGGAATGATATTGATATGAAATAATTATATACTTTTGAAAGTTACTGATCAGCAAAAAAAAAAAAAAGATGGAATCTTGCCTCCATATTTGATGGAACAGCTGGTACAAGATTTCGTCTCACACTAGAAACAATCATTCCCTAGCCCAATCCTATGAGACAGCTATTTTTAGGCATAATCAGCCAGTGCAAAATTGTGACTCTCTCCTAAGCAGGAAAACATAAAAAGTTGAGCCTTGCATTTGTCCCAGATTTTTCTGCTGGAGTTCTTTCTAGCCCATTAAACTCAAGGAGAGCACAGAAGTTCAAATGAGGTGAGAAAACAAATACTGAATGAAGTTTAGTCTCCTTTAATGGCTACACCTCAAGGAGCAGGGTCATGGAGAATATGGGAATGGCCGAGCAGAAAGGAAAGTGTCCTTGTCCTGGTTCCTTCCAGGTCGTTGAACTGAAGCTGGGCTGAATAAATACAGGGCACAAATTCACAAGACAGTGCCAGTTTCAGGGTGATGACGGAAGAGACATCAGAGGTTGGACGATGTTGCACTGCCGCTCCGACTGGATAATAAAGAAACTGTAACTGGCTTATGCTAGCCACTGGAAGGGCATGTTTGGTCTATTTGTTTGTTTCTTTGTTTGATTGGTTTGTCGGTTGTTTTTTGTTCTTATTTTTATGTTTTTAATTATTTAGAATATAATATAATTACATTTATCCCTTCCTTTTCATCCTTCCAAACCCTCCCAGAAATACCTCTTTTCTCTTCCAAAATCAGGCCTTTTTTCTTTAAATACATAATATATATATATATATAAATATATATATATGCACATTCCTAAATATAGCCTGCTCAGTGTGTATAATGTTACTTGCATGTATGTTTACTGGGCTGATCATTTAGTATTGAATGAAAATTAGTGTGTTCTTCCCTGGAGAAGACTATTTCTGCCTCTCTCGCCATTCCTTATCTGCCTATAGTTTTGTGCAGAATTGAGGCCTCACAGGCTTTTCCCAGTTCACTCTGACATGTATGGAATTATTTTGTCCAGGTTGTGTTTAGGCACTCATGTTGGAAAGATTTTATGAGTGTCGCTTCTGACATTCCTAGGAGACACAACCCCACACCAAATTCTTTGACCCTCTGGTAACTACATTCTTCCCACTGGAAAGAGGTTTAAAAGAAAGGCTCGAACCTTGGTGTAAGAACCACCCATGAGGGGACAATGCAAATTAAAATTGGCACATACTCTATCATTTCACCTCCTAGAAGAACCAAATAGGAAATGATAGCCAAAGCTAACTCTTAGCAAGAAAATAAAGATGACAGAACTCTTACCAGTATTGGAAGGATATAATGGAAAAACCATTTTATTTGTTTTTTGTTTTGTTTTGTTTTTTGTTTTTGTTTTTGTTTTGTTTTTTTTTTTTTTTTTTTTTTTTTTTTTTTTTGGTTTTTTGAGACAGGGTTTCTCTGTAGCTTTGGAGCCTGTCCTGGAACTAGCTCTTGTAGACCACGCTGGTCTCAAACTCACAGAGATCCGCCTGCCTCTGCCTCCCAAGTGCTGAGATTAAAGGTGTGCACCACCATTGTCTAGCTTAGAAAGTCATTTTCGAACAAATGAATGTATACCTGTGGTATGGCTCGGCCACTCCACGCCCAAATATTTGTCAAACCTTAAGTAAAACCATATGTTCCCAAAAGCATTTGAGAGAATGTTGCAGTTTTAATCATCATTGCATAAAGTGATGGAAAATGACAAATAATAAGAAAATATAGCATTCAATTCATGCTCTATTCATTAACTAGAGCATAATCATTCAATTTAGAAAGGAATGACCAACTGACACAGGCAACCTAAATTACTCTAAAAGGAATCTAGATAGTAAGGAGAGCATCCTGTGTTAGAACACACCCAGAAAGTTCCTGTGCAATAAAATTAATCTAAGCATTAGCAATCATAATCCTCATCATTCATGGATGCAGGAATTGCCTTAAAGACAAACAGAAGAAGAGAACTCTCTGGGGTAATACATGATCTACCTCTTGATGTGATACTTCTATTTTGATACTTATCAACTGCATGAAATTGCCAACTGAAGATCTATTCATCTCCGTGTGGATTAATTTTTGTGTTAATTTAAAAAATGAATATAAAGAAGGGTAGTATAAAAATTCTAAAAAAAAACATAAAGGAACTTAATTTGGTTTTTAAAACTGTCATTTCTATATTACTATTGAAAGTAAATCAGTAAGAAATTAAAGAAAAGGGATAAGACATAAAGTAATAAAGATGGAAAAATAGAAAAATGTCCTTAGAAGAAATGTTGAAAACTCAGAAGACAGGGTACATATCAACATAAAGAAAAACTATCTAGTTGGGTAGTTAGGAGAAAAAGAGGAAACAACTGATCCTTCCTTTAAGGAAGAGAAAAGAGAAACCAAATGTCAGAGACTTATCAGGCTAAATGCCGACAGGAGGAGGATCCACCTAGAGTTTGCAAAGCTGAAGGGAGACATTCCCCACAGCAAGTGGCAAGCACACACAGTTCTCACTGAAGCTCTGGAGCAGATTCCAAAGCTATTAATGGCAGCAGCAGCATTAGTTCAAACAGCTCCTGAATAGGACTTTCTAGTTGAAAACTAAATAGAGAAATGAGGAAAATGCTAGCATAAATCATGAAATTAAGCCACTAGAGAGTCCACATTTGTAGGCAGACGCTGCTTGTTCACTCCTGACTGCCCAAAACCGAAATAATCATATAGAAACTATATTAATTAAATCACTGCTTGGCCAATCACTTAAGTGTATTGCTAGATAGGTCTTATATCTTAAATTAACCCATTTCTATTATTTTATATTTTATTACCAACAAGGTTTCAGCTGGCCACTTGTGTCTTTCTCCTCTGGCAGCTCCATGACTTCTCAATGACTCTGCCTACTTTCTCCCAGCATTCAGTTTAGTTTTCCTGCCTAGCTCTACTCTGCCCTATCACAGGCCAAAGCAGCTACTTTATTCATTAACCAATAAAAGTAGCATATATACACCATTTCCCCTTGTCTGTTTAAATAAAAAGGAAGGTTTTAACTTTTCACATCTGTGGTGAATTGGGATGTTAATGATGTAAGGTTTAAAGGGATAATGGGAACAAAGGATCTAAGTGTGTCAGATAGGATAAACAACTACTTTAAGGAATCCAAATTTAATTACTATAAATGCATAAACGCATTCACACGTGTGTTTCTCTCAGAGGAAGAGGTATTTCCCCTTAGATATGTAAATGATCTCTGCCACTGATTGTCTTCTCTCAACAGCAAATGAAGCCCAAATAAAGATGTTCTCTGATTTCCACTCCTGATCACAAAAAGAATCCCTTCAGTGCAGTGGACTTTGGCCAAAGCTAACGCTCCCCCTCAGGTTTGCCCCTTTGCTGCTCATTGGATGAAACTAGCCTGAATTCTATACTTAAAGTAAGAGTGGTTATAATAATTTACCCAGTAGCCCCAAATATCACGAGACAAAGTTAACTCTAGAGAAAGGAACATCTGAGCAATGTCACATACATTATGATGAGGATCTGGCATTCAGGTTCAGATCACCTGGGTGAGAAGCTGGGTCCATCAGTCATTCACTGGAACATTTTAATTTCCTCATGCTTCAACTCATCTTCTAGAAAGGGAAGAGTAAATAATACCTGTTTCATGTAATTGTTATAAGTATTAGAATTAATATCTGTGAAGCTTTCACCGTGAAGGTAGACTTGTAGAAAGTCTCCTATATATATGCTTGTTAGAGCAGTCTATTCTCTGGCTAGGAAGATCTCTACACAAAAGTGGGAGGGATGCTAAGCACTGCTCTTGCGGGTTGTTACCTAAAGGCTCTCAATCTTTCTTCCATACTTAAATAAGAAATGTATCACACACACGCATGCACACACACACACACACAAAGTCCATTGTATGCACTTGTATCCCTTTGAGGAGAGCCGCTGATAATTATACTGCCTTGAAGGAGAAGATTTTAAATAACCATCCCAATCCATTATCGTAGAAAAGTAGACACCATTTGTGTTGCTGCTATTCAGTGTGGTTGATGTCAATTATCTCATTAAACTAGGTCACAACTAAAGGAGACATATACTATCAATAATGGCACTTTTTAGGCAAAAGCATTTTAGACTGAAGGAGCTAAAAGAGGAAATGAATAGAAGAACACCCAGCAGCAAAGGACAATTACGGGTCTTCTGTTAGGATTACAAGATTGGTCATCAAGAGTGTCAGATGATAAAAGTTGGGGGGGGGGTAAATACACTTAATTGTCACATTGGGCCATTTGCTGTTTGCTGTTTGATCTTGCAGTCCCCTGCCGCTCTGATGAAGATACGCATGATAATGACAACAGAGAGGATTGTCTTTTCACATAGCTCTTAGTAGCAGTATAAGTAGGTAGCAGAGTGGGAGTCACATCTATATAAATCCACAACCATCAAGAATACAGAGAAAAATCAGAGTCACTTTGCTGACATGCATAAAATTTTTGTGGAGCTTGCTAGGATGGAAGAATGGATTTTGTTTTTCAAGAGACTCAAATTTGAACACCAGAAATTTCAACTGAAGTGTGATGTGTCCTGAGGACATTTGATCCCTGACGATTTATGATATCCTCATCATTTTCTCATGAGGAACTCATATGTGTACTTACTTCCTGCACTAGTTACTCTACTTGTTGTAGCAAATTATGGAACAAGACATAATTCTTGTTCATTCTGGCTTAAAATTTGCCAGGGTTCATTCCATCATGGCAGAGAAGGCATGTGGCAGGAGCAGGAGGCCAGCTAACGGTTAACT
Source organism: Ondatra zibethicus (assembly GCA_004026605.1). Lineage (NCBI taxonomy): Eukaryota > Metazoa > Chordata > Mammalia > Rodentia > Cricetidae > Ondatra > Ondatra zibethicus. The sequence goes on from PVIU01005182.1 coordinate 25,104, forward strand.
TATATTCGTAGTCAGGAAGTAGAGAGAGGGCAAGAAGTGGATTGGGCAATAAAACATAAAGGCCCACCCACAGAGAACCATTCTTTCCAGACCATGATCTTCCCACACAGTACCACCAGCTAGTGACCAATGGTCAAACAATGAGCATATAGGAGACATTTTAGATCCAAACCACGGCACTGCCCAAGTCCGCCAGCCATGCAAGACACAGAATTAAGAAATGTGGTCACAAATAACAGCAAAGCATTTTGCAACCTCGTGTATCCAGCCTGAAAAGCCAGGAGCATTGCTTAATAGGATTACGTTTAATCTGAGTGGACACCGCTAGAGATAACATGAAAAACTGAATGGCCCGAAGTGGCAGTGAAATTATGCAACTCCTCGATGGAGGAGCTCTTAACCAGGGCCCCTGCAATGCTACAGCAATTTAATTTAATAAGTTTAAATTGGTCTCACTCGGATAGATCCAGATTTGTTTTACAGATGTTATCCCACCCAAATCTCTTATATAGGTTCATCAGAAAGGGGATCATGCCAAAGCAATCCATGGAAATTTAGGAATTTGCTTTAAAGCTGGAATATAGAAAAAGAGACAAGTCTCATAACTGCTTGCAAAAAAAGATGTCTGCAAGCATGCTGATTTTAGGTAGAATATAAATGTCTGTAATACTACAGCTTACTGATGTATTCTTGTGTTCCATTTTATTAAATCTTTCCCTGAGATTTTAATATAACTATGTTACATTTGAACACTTGAGCCAAAAATGTGAAAATCAATACATCCAAAGTTCAGAGCTTCAAATGAATTCAGCAGCAGTAGACACTTCCGTAAGAGGTACAGAGTATAAACGGTCATGTGTAAGATTGGCCACCATACACAAAAAGGAAGAGGTGTTTTTGTAGGGGTCAAAGGGGCTGCACAAGCAATCTCAGTTCTTAAGCTGCAGAACAAAAACAATTCACATCTCTACTCCTGAACTGAAATGGGATTTTAAGTACCTATCACCATGTATAAAAGAGCTCATCTCGTTTCCAGAAGGAGAGCACTGAACAGGGCAACAATTAGCTGATTAATTATTCATCAGCATTGCTGATGCTCTCACAAAGAATGAAATAGAGAGAGCAATCACTCACATTTTCTCACTTTCACAAGGGTGTTTGCTAAGTGCCTGTTAAGTGGATGTAACTAATCATGGTACATCAGTGCAAACTGGCCATAAATGTATCAAAATTCGGATCACCACTCCAGCAAACTCATAAAACCCAGCAGGTGGTCTGAAAAACATTTCATAACAACTAATCTATGAAGCAACCTCCATCACTGGCTGAATAACTTCAAGCAGAACCATAATTACGTGCAGGTGTGGATGACTGTGCTCAAAGTAATTCCAAATGGCCATATCTAAAGGCATTAAGCATATATAATTTCGAAGCTGAGGACAGAAAGGAAACTAATGCTTAGTGAACCAATGCTCTGGGACAAACTGAATTACCCCAAATCATAAACAGCCACAATGGTTGGCATACTGATCTAGTTCAATTTGACACCGAAGCTGTGTTTGTCCCACTCCTTAGAATCCATTGAATATGCTTTGTAATATGACTCTTCTCAAAGACTGTCTAGCCACTCTTTTCTGAATATTTTGCTCATAATCTTTTAGCCATTTTATCCCAAGAACTGCATTATGTGATCTATTTTTCAAAGTAGATGAATGGGACAGACTTAATGGCTCCCGCCTTTAATCCCAGCACTAGGAACACAAGGATAGGCAGATTCCTGTGAATTCAAGCACAGTCTAGTCTACATGGCAAGTTCTAAGCCAACCAGTGCTACATAGTGACATCAAGTTTCAAAAATAATAAATGTGCATTATAAGTTTATTAATGGGATTTCTTGATTTGCAAAAGTCTATTATCTACCTATTTTTTCTGAAAAGTCACCCAAAATCAATGACTTGAGATAAATGCACATGTTTTCTCTACAAATATCATGAGTGGTATTTGTGACCTTGAATTACCAAATGTGAATATGGTAACTGTATATGAAAGTGTCAGATTATGTGACATAGATTAGAAAAAAATAATCTTCAGTGCTGGAAGAATAGGTGTTATAAGAAAGAGCATTTGGTGTTTGGGGTAGAAATAGCTGTACAACTCCCCTGGGAAAAGTTTGTTAGGTTTATTAATGGAGTGTCAATATAAAAATGCTTGTGGGGATATACTGAGGTGAGGTGGTAACAGATTTGGGAGCCATCATCATATATATGTAAGAGTTGAAGCAGTGTGAGTGGAATATCTGGAAGTGGAAAACAGATGGGACAAATAAGCATTCAAGAAATAATACTCATTACACAATACTTAAAACAATCAGGTTAATAATAAACGTTAGTATTAAGACTATTCCCCAGAAAAAAAAAAACCTCAAATTCACACTTTCTGTCTTCCAACACAGACACATTTTGTAATATCACATTACAAAATGTAATACACATGGTAACAATACTCTTAAAAAGAAAAATGAAATGCACATTGCAAGTTTTTATTGCTAGTATTATTATTTATGAGTTATTATTACAACATAGAAAAGCATATCACCAAGGATCTCTTAAGATATACTTCACTATAGATGAGACAAAGGAGTCAAGTGAACTGGTAGAAACATAAATAAATGATCAGACATGTACACAGTTGAGTGACACATAGAAAATGAAGGAGAATATCTCAGGGGAGAATGAGATGTGTCTGTCCCCAAATCCTCCAGTGTAAAGTCACAGTCCCTCTGTATCAGTTACTTTGATGTTATTATGATAAAAGACCACCATGGCCAATGCACAGCAGCAAGCAGTAGTCATGACAGCAGTCACAGAAAGTTGAGACATCACATCCCCAGTTGCAACCATGAAACACAGAGAGAAAACTGGAATTAGGGCATGGCTTTACATCCTCCAAGTCTGTACCCAGTGAAATACTTCCCATAACAAGGCTGAACCCTTTATCACCTCAGGCATACCAAATAGGGACCAAGTGTTTGGAATACATTTAGGATAGCACTGCCAAGTCTCGCTGGCCCCCTTGAATCACAATAGCAGCAGATATTTTTCTAGGTGCCTTCTACAGGTAGTTAACTCCTTAGACCTTTCCCTTTCCCACAGAGAAAGCTTAGCTAGATGGGATTTCACCCTTCACACAACTTTACCTTTGTCCCAGTGTAGAGCAAGCTTCTTCTTCTTGGTACTAATCTCCTTAGCAATTTCAGTCTCTCTTCCATCACATGCCTCGGCTGTAACATTGAGCTTCCTGTTGCTCCTTTTTGCTCCAAACTGCACATTTGATTTTTTTAACCTACTTGCTCCTTTGCATTTGAGACTAAAAAAATGTTAGCAGTAACAACCATGTGATAGATTCAACAATATGTTCTGTTGAAATTACCTCCACCAAAGAAATTAATACATTGTCTTTTAATTTAGCTTCAGGCAGCTTTTTAGGACTAGGGCAGAAGACAGTACTATTCCAAAACTTCCTATTAATGCTCTCTGCTTCCCTCTGATAACCTCTGTCTGGGCTTCCACAGCCTGTTGTAAGAAGGCTACTTGTTTGTTTCCTGGTCGCCCAGACTCCTGAAATAATCACACAGAAACTATATTATTTAGATCACTGCTTGGCCCATTAGCTCTAGCTTCTTATTTGCTAGCTCTTACATCTTAATTTAACCCATCTCCATTAATCTGTGCATCATCATGAGGTTGTGGCCTGCCAGCAAAGTTTCAAAGCGTCTGTCTCTGGTGGCAGCTCCATGGATTCTCTCTGACTCCACCTTCTTTGACTTCCTAATATTCAGTTTACTTTTCCCCACCAAGTTCTGTTCTACCCTATCAGGCCAAGCCAGTTTTCTTTATTCATTAATGGTAATCACAGCATACAGAGAGGAATCCCATATCATCTCCCCTTTTCTGTTTAAATAAAAATGAAGATTTTAACTGTAGCATAGTAACATTACATATAGCAAAACAGATATCAAGCAAGAATTACAGTTACAACATTTATATCTACTTTATCTTTTATCATAACTAAGGAAAACTATGATGTAGGATTCCCCTCTGTATCCTGTGATTACCATTAATGAATAAAGAAACTGCTTTGGACCTATAGCAGGGCAGAACTTTGATGGGGAAAAGCCATTAACCAATCACATCAAGTTGGGGTGTGGCCACTTGGACCCCAGGTAGAAAATCGAGAGAACACAGGTGTGCTCTCTCTCCTTGCGGTGTCCGCCGGATGGATAGGACTTCGGCGTGAGTTTCCCCCCTTTTTTCATTCATTAAAAATACCCGTTCCTATTGAGCTGGCTTGGTTATTGATTTGTGCCAACTTAATACTTCTTCAGAACTTAGCTAGGTCGGGCAAACTAAACTGAATGCTGGGAGGAATAAGGGAGAATCAGAGAGAAGTCATGGAGCCACTTCCAGGGACAGACACCGAAAGAGGTGATACACAGATTAATAGAAATGGATTAAATTAAGATGTAAAGGCTAGCCAATGAGAAGTTAGCGCTAATAGACCAGTGATTTAATTAATATAATTCCTGTGTGGTTATTTCAGTCTGAGCTTCCAAGCAGCTGGAATGACCAAGCAACCTTCCTACAACAACACCCTATGTTTGTTTGTTTGTTGGCACTCACTACTGTCTTCCAAGCACCTACTAGGACAACCCATTAAGACCTGCTTACAGAATTCAGTCACTTTTCTAATACAAAGTCCTCAAATCTTTCACATGCCTTCAAAAACTACTACAAAGCAATTTCTGTGATAATTGCTTTTCAATTGCTATGATAAAACAATACAAGCAAAGCAACTTATAGAAGGAAGAATTTCTTTGATCTAGAATTCCAGAGGAATAAGATTTTGGTGGGGAGGCGTGGCAGCACATGACAAGCATGGTGGCAGGATCAGAAATCTGGAATCTCACATCTTCAAACCATAGGCAGAAAGCAGAGGGAGTGAACTGTGTCACGAGGCTTTCATTCTCAAAATCCACCCCAGTAATGTTTTGCCTCCCACCAGGCTGAACCACTAAGCTTCCCTGAACAGTGCCACAAAGTGGGAACCATGTGATTTGAAACCCAAGACCCTAAGAGACATTTCTCATTCAAACCACTACACCAACCTGCATGGCTTAGGGACTGATCTAATAGAGTGAAAGGATTGATGAAATGACAGACAGACCTACAGAAAAGCTGGGGTCAGATAGACCAATGTGCCATGATGGAAATGCAGCATCGACAGCCTGCAAAGGAGGCAGGCTAGCTCAGTTAAGTAGAAGGCCCCTGTAGAGGACCACTCTCACTCAGTCTGCAGCCATCCTGGAAGAAGATAGTAAGGTTGATACTCTCTGCATGCTGTGTCAGCAGATTAAGTCCAGGATTAAGAAGCTGCAGTGTCCATGTTCATGAGGGAGCTTAGTTTGTAATTCTGTTTGGTTGTTGTACCTTTGTGTTGTTTGGGTCTCAGAGTAACTGTAGCCTCAAAAAAGGGAGTTTAACAATGTTCCTTCTGAGTCTATTGTTTGAAACAATTTAAGGAGTATCGGTATTAGCTCTTCTTTGAAATTCTGGTAGAATTCTGCACTGATGCCATCTGGCCCTGTGCTTTTTTGCTTTTTTGTTTCATTTGTCTGTTTTTTGGTTGGGAGACTTTCCTTTAGGGTTATAGGTCTAAGACAGTTCAATAGTAATCCTGAGTTAGTCCTTGTATTTTTGAAAAGCAATCACACCGACTTTAGGTGCGAGAAATTATTTTATAAAGTTTATTTACATGTATTTGTGAGGTCTTGAGGTGACTCATCAGCTCAAATCACGTTGCTGTATCAGTGCAATAAGCCTGCTCCTGGGAACCCATGGTAGAGAAAACCAAGTCCTGAAAGTCATCCATTGGCCAATACATATGAGGAATAGAATGTACATACAACTCACATGTTGAACAGACACCCACATCACACACACCTTTCTCTCTCTTTCTCTCTCTCTCTCTCTCTCTCACACACACACACACACACACATACACACACATACAAAAATACACATACACTACTTGAACACAAACATACACACAAAGACACAACACACAAATGCACACACAAAGACACATCACACAAACATACACACAAAAACATACACACCACACACACAAATATACACACAAACACATTTATGAAAAAACTTTCAAAAACAGTATTAGTATTTAAAGAACACTTAGGATATGTGTGTTGAATAAATGTACACAGGATCAGATTTTCTCTTCAATTGGTTATTCTTTATTTGTATGACATAATAGCATGTTTTGAAAAGTTCTAACCTCATAGAACTAGTCTTTTCTGGTAGCCATAAAACAAATATTTGCAAAGATTGATACTTGGAATACTTCAGCTACTCTGAGGAGAGGATGCATAAAATACTGTAGCATTTAATATTAGTGATTTAGAAAAATCATTTTGAATCTTTATCTGTACCATAAAAGCCTGCGACTGTAGAAGACATTGAAATTTTAAAGACTCTTTAGGCTTATGTAATAAAGAACTTTAATGTTTTGATGCAATAAAAAAAAGAAACTGCAGTAGATACTTTCTGCACACACTGGCTTTAGCTAAGTATAAATGGTGTCAACTATTTGCACTTTGACCAAGAGAAGGTGTTTCCTTTTCTCCAAGTCTCATCCAGGGAAGGCCTGGTCAATCATATAAATCTGAAGCACTGGGGTTCTTGACATGGCCATGCTAATGCCAATAACAATAAAAATAATATAAATTCACACAGGACTTCACCTACTCCCCACAAACCACTGCACCTTCCTCAGAAATATAATTTAAAAAATGTACAGAGAGAAATTGGAGACACACAATGTATATCTAAATAAGCTATATATAGAGAGGCTCGGTAGATATAATAACACACCATGAATGAAAGTAGGAAACATCCTAGTTTCTTAGAAGACGTGGCTGTCCCTGTCAAAGTGAAATCAAATTAATATATTCCATTAGAACAACAGATTGGTATAGTAGTGTTTGAGCCATTCTGTGGATTTTTCAAGCACTCAAATAGACATGAATATTGCTCAAGGCCTTGACGTGTCTGAAGACAGTGTTAAAACTTTAAGTTTATGTGAAAACCTCAAACTGTAACCATCTCTCCAGACATGAATTACATGGAATGATTGATTCAAGATAGGACAGATGAGAAAAAAATTATGAAATTATTCAGTGTCAGATACACTTATAAGCCAATCAAAAAACCTTGAAATATTTTATTTCTTTCCTTTGCTGAGCAGTACTTCTTTGTTGTGGGACAATCTTTCTGTACACTGTGAATATGCATTGCCCTCATTGGTTTAATAAAAGGCCAATAACTAGGCAAGGAGATTTTATATGGGATTTACAGACAGGAAGAGAGAGTTAGGATGAAGGAGGGAGGAGTTGACAGGAGATGCAGGCAGAAGCAAGAAGAACATGCCTTCTAAAGAAAGGTACCGAGCCGTGTAGTAGAACTTAGATAAGAAATATGGGTTATGATTAATAATAAGTTCTTATGTGGTTATTTGGGACAGAATATTCTGACTACACTTCTTTGTTGTTGATGTGCTAACAGCTACAATTATAAGACCATCTACAGAATATTTTCATTTCAGCACTAAATGGGATGAAGCAGTGAGAAAAGTATTTGCAATGTTGGGATCTGCTAACCACTGGCTTTAAACACATATTTGAATCACAGAGGTAAGAAAAACTTGAAATGGGAAATATGAATGATTTTTTTTCTCAGTGGGACATTGGAAATCTGAGCTGGAACTCAATCTTGGGATTTTATTTTATTTTATTTTATTTTACAAAACCTCAGTATCTAAGTAAAGAATAACTTTGGTAGTGTTCATATCATTTCTTATGCCTTAAAAGTTATAGATAGAAAAATTCATGATTTAATAAGATCATTATACAGGAAAGTAGCTATGAACAGTTTTCTGTCTCCTTAGAGCAATGGTTTGAAAGAATCTCTGTAACTCAATTTAGATGTCCTGAGATGCCTGAGCTTCACAAGAAGGCTTCAGAATATACTCTAGGAGAGTGGAACTTTTTATTTGTGTAAAATTATTTTACAAAGTCATATATGCTCTTTTGTTTGCATTCTTACTCCCTTTTAATTTTCTATTGTAGCATTTTATATTATGCTATGGTTTCAATAAAGTTGTTTCCCTTGATAAGTGTCTCTTTGAGTCCCTAATGGGCCTTGAAACTCTTGGCCTGTATTTTATGAATTATAAATATGAATTGCCTCTAGGGCACTAGTTCTTAATCTATAACAAGCATAAAAGTCTCTAAGAAACTTATTAAAATGCATATTAATGGATTTTACCCAGAATACATTTTTAGGTCTGCAATAAAAAACTTCACTTGAATGAGTTAATTTCAGTATAGATAATTTGAGTCAAACTTTGAGGAACAGGGAATGTTGTGCAATTTTACCCTAACTTACTTTCACTGAAGATCACAGCCTAAAATAAATGTTGACTTCTCTATAAATCTACATGTATACAGAGTTGTCTAAAAATGGTTTACTTCAACAGTTTGCTATTCTGAAAGGTGAAAATAGCTGACATCTCTCTAAGAACCTATTGTGTACCTCTGGTCAGACTGAACACAAGGAACATAATTACTAAAATTGCTGGCTATATGTAGGATAAAATAGTGATGTAAGCTGTTGCTATGGATACAGCCCCATAGTTTTACATTTGTGCTACAGAGTCATGAAAGCCTCTGGCACAGAGGTGGACAAATTCAATGCTGTATAAAAAAGGACAAATCACAGATTTGCAATAAGGGAAGTTTACATGTGAAATGCTTTTTTAGTATATTAGTAACCACTAAGTACAATCCTACTCAAGTAGCATATTTAATTTGCATGGAAAAACTTATTTGGTTCAGAGTCAATTAAAAAGGTATAAATTTTAAAAATCATTAATATTGTACAATGAGGTTTAAGCAGATATGCTACCTGAATTCAGTTAAATTTCTGGGGAAAAAACACAAACACAAGAGAAAGAGAGACGGACAGACAGGCACAGACAGAAAGACAGTCAGACAGAGACAGATAGACAAAGACAAACAAAGAGACAAAGTGAACAAGAGACAGAAAGGAAATATATGTATGTGTATATAGTCTAATAAAGAAGCAGATATTTTTCACCTGTTCATAGATCTTCCAAAAGCTAATTATTCCCAAAGACTTCAGCATCCTAGTAATGAGGATTCATTTTATCTTGATTCAATAATTCAGTGTGTATTCCTTAGTCTTTAGAGAATCACAGAGTAAGCACAGCTAAGTGTTAAGCAGAGATTAACAGATCTGATGCGCTCAGCAAAAGAAGAAGCACGTGGTGCGGCACCAAGAAAGGATCTAGGCAAATTCCCTTGCAATATTGTTTCAACCTGTATTTAAGGGAGTAGCTAATTATTGTTGTGGGAGAAGAAAGAACACAGTCAAAATGGAATCCATTGTCCTGGTTAAGTAATACACGCTAATAAGAGAGACACATTGTTATAATAAAAATAAATCCTGACTTTGAGACTGCCAGATAGATGAGAGATGGATGGACCTAGTCTTGTCCCTGTTGTTTCAAAATGTCAATTTAACTGAGAATCCAAACTTTTTTTCTGACAGTTGAAAAAAAGTCTGCAGTTCACTGAACTAATTTACTTTTAGTGGATCACTCTTTAATCCGCTCGACCAAACATCCACAGACTAAAAGGTTTATCAAATATTCCTTCCTTCACATGTAGAAAACTCCTTGAGGGAAGCTTCCTGCACCCTCTTACATTTCCAGTGGATACACAGAAAACTAACAATACCTTCATGACTTTAGAGAACCCCATTTCCAGCAGCTTCACCACTAACTAAACCATTCATTCAACTGTGTGCCAAGTGGAAGTATTTAAAAATACACCAAGGAGAGAAGAGAAATGGTGATGTCAGAGACTTCTGGGTGAGGCAACAGGTTTTTAAAATGGAGGAAAGGGAGCTAAGAGCAGAACTCGACCACCTCCATGTTTCCCCTAACAGCTATATTTTCCAGCCTCAGGAGCTCTATTATGTTTGCATGTTTGTTTACAAACACTGTTCATGTAAATTCCAGTTTATAATGTTTTTACTTGTGTACTTCATTCTTCTTTCAGTTTATAGTCCTATGAAATCAGGAGAGTTGTGTGTGTGTGTGTGTGTGTGTGTGTGTGTGTGTGTGTGTGTGTGTGTGTGTGTGCGTGTGTCTACTTGTAACACTGTACACAGCGTCCTCAAAGTAACCGTGAGTGACTTGAGCTAAAGTAAGCAGGGTGTTAAAGACAGACAAGGATTCCAAAAATCATGATCCAAATTTGTGGACTCCTCAAAAACTGCCCAAGATAAAAGATTAATTGTGAAAGGAGATGGCAGATGCGTCATATTTAAGTTTATTAGTGTATATGTTTTGTCCAAAATAAATAGGCTATACCATGACATTTTCATACATGTATCCAACATACTTTAATCATTTTTCCTCTTTTCCCTCTCGGCTGCTTTTTTCCAGACCCTACCCCTGCTTCCATGTTATTTATCAAATATTGATTATATTTTAGACTTTATAATAGTGTTGTTTTCATTTTATGTACATGGGTTCTTTGCCCACATGGATGTCTCTGTGGGTGTGTCTGGTGTCCGTGGGGACAATGGTTTGAGAACCCATGAAACGGGAGTTATTTATGAGTCACTATGTGGGTGCTGGGAATCAAACCTGGGTTCTCTAGAATTAATCTATTCTTAACTGCTGAGCCATCTCTCCAGTCCCTTAATTTTGATTGTTAGCATTTGAACATATTTGTCTTTGTGCATCTGGGTTATTCACGTCTACCCATTTTCCTAAGAATGTGCGATGGGACATATTAATTGTCCATTGTGTATATAAATCCCATTTTCTCTTTGCCTTCATCTATTGATCAGTTCCTAAGCTGATTCCATGGTTTTGCTTGCATGAGAAGGGTTAGTGGACCCTTCGTGTAGTCAAGTGGGGCTAAGGATGAGGAACTTTGACAACAAGGTATTAAGGAGTTTTATTAGTCCTTAAATATCTTTGTTCCCTACAGTAATGTCCGAAGTTGATGTGATATACAAATTACAAGGTAGGAGATGGATTACTGAAATAAATTTAGGATTAAAACAGATGCTGAAAGACAATAGGCACAGTCAGAGGGAAGAGTCGTGAGCACAGGTAATCTACAAAGCACATCAGCGCTCAGCTCATCACAGTGGTCTTGATGTAAAAGCCAAGAACATGGTCCTTAGTAATCACTGTTTCTTTGTAGTATCTAATGTTGTTTTCTTTTGTGGTAACAGGACACAACACAATGGCATTCAAACAGATGAATAGCGGATGTTGTTGCTAACTCGGCACTCCAAAACAGAGAGAGCATTCCATCTGGGTAGTGGTAGCCTAGATAGGGCAAGGAAACAGAAAGATGTGTTAGAAACCTAAGGGGCAGTCTATGCTCAGGACAGAGTGACAAACAGATTCTCTGGAATCCTAAGGGGTAGATTTTGTGTTAACAACAAGTGTTAGGCTCTGGGGATCCAGGTCCTGTGGATAGAGGGATCTGAACTTCTTTAGTTTCTAGGTCCCAGGGCAGAAGACCTGTCACATGGAGAAGAAGCATATTCCTTTCCAGGATGAAATATATACTTGGCTTGCTCACTGTGTCTGATCATCACCTTAGACTTTTGTAGCTATATTAAAAGAGACCCAAGAATATTTGCTCAAATTTATCTTGTGTAAACATTCAACAAATAATAAAACAGTAAAGCTTAAAGGGGGCTTCAGATAAACACATTTAGAAGGATCATAAAGGAATACTGTTAAAAATTAGAGCTGTAATTATGTGGGATTTAAAAATCTACTTCAATGCGTCAGTTGTAAATGATTTCTCAATGGATCCCCTTTTCATTTTAAGCCCAATGAGTATTACATGGCCATGCTAAGAGCAAGTTCCTCTAATTATGAATGGTCTCTCAGAGTGCTGTGCAATCTCTCTCTCACACTCACACACGTATGTCTTACATGCCCACACGTGCACCCACATACACAAGTAACACAGATTACTTTTGAAATTTCACTGGGTGTGTTATCTATTATAATAGTTTTGATCATTTATACCCAGGAGACAATTAAATAGCAATAAATATCATCATATAGTCATACACAGTTTTAAGTAACTTATAAAAACCTTTCCACAAGAATTTACGGACATTTAGAGATGGTTAAAATATATCCTAACTGTGTGGTTAATATTTATAAGGTAAAGAAAACACATAAATATCTTTGATGCCACTAACAGAGATTTAGCACTGACCTTAATAACCGCTTGTGCAAACTACCTTGGTATTTCTTATGTTCCTGTTTGTTTGTTTGTTTGCTTGCTTGCTTTTTAAGTGAAACATGGGTTAAGTAAAATTAGACAGGAAAGTTTAACAGCAAAGATCCTTTTCTGCTATAATGTTGTATAAAAAGTGCTTATTTTCATAGCTTTATGAATCACTGTCTCCATTTAATATTTATTTACAAATTTGTCCAAGGTATCAGACATCTACAGTGTGATATGTACTGGGCATCGCACAGGAGTTTTAAAAATTATGAGAAATTTAAAATATAGAAAAATCAAAGAGAGGGAAAATAGACTACACTGGGAAGATAGGATATGGAGTCAATGATTGTGTGAGTTTACTATATGTTTAATATTGTTAGACATATTTCAATTGATTTGATATAACTCATTATTGAAGAGGAAGGTGAGTCTAATTATTGTAAAAAGCACTTGATTATTCTATATGGCATATCTTTTAAAATCTGCATCCTGGAATCAGACTGTGTTTCTCACGGTGTCTTCATAGCATAGATTTACTTGGAGTCTGTAGAAATCATTAAGCTGTAGACTCACATACGGTTAAATGGGGTCAATGAGATGGCACAGTGGGTAAAAGTCCCTGGTGCCAATCTTGACCACCTGAGAGCTTGGTCCCTGGAACCCAGAGACTACAAAAGGAAGAGAACATTTCCATGGGAAGTTTGCCTCCTACCTTCACACACATCTACACACACACACACACACACACACACACACACACAATATCAACTGATAAATATAAAAACATTTTAATATATAAATAAATATATCAATGAATATAAAAGCTGTCTAGGAGCACAAAGGAGACTGACAGGGGAGATGAGAAAGCAGAATGGAAAGGGTAGGGAACGCAAGGGAATATACTCTGTATCCATTATATACGTGTGTAAAAGTGTACTTATGGGAATAGTGCTGGGAAAACGGATATAGACATAAACTATGATGTTGTTTAAAAGACAAAAATAAAGTCATACATTAGGTACTAACTTTAAAATTAAAATGTACGCCGTTCGATTTCAGTTTGCTAGTTTGACTGTTCTTGATTTGAACTGTTGTTACTGTTATTGCTGAAAGCTATACCTGAATATTGGCCTCTTTAATGTTTGGAGATGAATTTGTTTGAACCAGGAATCATGCCAAGAAACATCCTGGGTTTTTTGTCTGTTTGTTTGTTTGTTGTAATTCTTCCCCATATAGTTCCTCTAAGCAAAACCACAGGTGAATTGGTCTGGGTGATTGTAGAAATGGAAATATCACTTGACAGTCTAAGAAGAAAGGAATCTTGTTATCGACAAATGTACACATACATAAGCAATAGATTGTTCATCAAAGTTAACCTCTAGGGCCAACCATAATCAAGAGAGCTATTACCCTTTCCAGAGTAGAACATTTTTTAAAAAAGACTTTTAGAGAAAACATTGTAAACTCCCAACACCTCCACTTAATATATCCATAGCGATAATCAACAAATTCACTGAGATACAATGATGGATGGATGACCAATCTATTTATTTATTTAGCTTCATTTTACAAGGGTGGGGTGAGAATTGCCTTTCACATCCCTGTACTTTTTTTTTAATGTTTTAAAATTTTTACATGGCTTCATCACAGTACAGTGCTTCAAAAATATGTGGCTCTTTTTGCAACAGCCAAGCCAAGCCAACCAAGAATATCTCATATCTCAGCACCCCTCGTGTGTTTGTTGAAATTTGCTTCATTATATGAGGTATAAAAGGGTCTTATAAATTATTGAATGCCTAACCAAATAACTGAACTTTGTGGTTTTATAAAGCTACACATAAAAAATTCAAGTGTTCTGAAAGCTAAGCCTTTCATTTGAGTGGTAAGAGGGAGAACAGCTTTAGAACAGAACACGGGTGAAATTTTTCATCCGTTAAACCCATGTCATTGATTAAAAAGCGTGTGTGGTTAGAGTGCCACCTAGTGGCGATGCACTTTAGCCCGCATTCACCCCAGAGGTCTTCACAAGCTGGTCCCTTAGCTTCCATTTTTCCAGTAAACGTGTGAGATTTTGTAAGAGTGGGAGCTGAAGCATACGAAGGCGAAAGTGTCCTAGCGGGAGAAATGCTTAAAAGACATCACAGAAGGAAAATAGACACAAGATGACAAATGGCAGCGATTTTGTCGACAAAGCTTACTCTCCAAAGAGGTTGGGGGATGGAAGGGACTCCGACTGGCCAGGCCTCTCGCAGCTCTGGAAAAAGTCAAGCATTTACAGCAATATGAGCAAGAAACTCTCCCTTAAGTTCATCTCAATGCTGAGTCCGCAAAGTCAGGAACTGTGTCTTCATTTAAAAAAATTAATTAATTAAAATAAAATGTACTCTAAATTCCTCTGCCCTTGAATTTTAAGAGAAGAAAAGAAAACCAAACCTATAGATCATCCAGTATCAAGAACCCCTGAAAATACAATAGGACCTTTGTAGATGAGAAAAGGAAAGGTTAGTTTTGTTTGAGGAGGATGGGGGTGTTTGTTTGTTGCTACTTTAAGTCAATTCCCTGAATTGAAAGAACTAATGTCAAGGCAGAGTCAGCCTCCAGGACCTGAATTAAAGCCGAGGAGCCTCTGGACTCCATGCCTGTGTGTGGTGCGTGGCTGTACTTTGGCTGTGTTTTTCAGGATCGCTGCAATCAAATGCAAGAGAAGCAGCATGCTCTCGGCTCTTAATCTGTCCCTCTGGCGCTTCTGGAAATGTCCAAATGGTTTCTTTCCTAGTGCATCACAGATGAGGGGAGCATATTGCAGGCGCTCAGTAATTGGGAGTTTGCTTTTCCCTTCGCTGTGTCTTGTCTTAGCAACATCTACAAGTGTTTTGTTTTTTTTTTTTTTTACCCTCCCGCCTGAACCGGCCAGAAGAAAACAGCCTATGCCTGTTCACGACTTTCCATGATTATTGCTCCATTTAAAACGTTAAGAGCATGTCATCCTCATTTTCATAGACCATCAACTTGGACTGAAGCAGAATCTGGCAGTAAATGTGGCAAGCAACGATCTACCCTGAGACAAAAGTATGAGCTGCACTGCTCTCTGATGGCTGATAGAGATATGAAGATAAAACCAGCAGCGACAGAGATTGTAAAGTCTGTTACATGTTCTCTTCTACAGGATGTGACCCCTGATTACACAGCCTACACACTCTTCTCCAAATGTGTTGTCTCCAAATTCTTCAAATGTGTTTTCATACAGCAGTAAAGACAAGTCATAATCAATTCAACAAACATAAAGTAAAAAAAAAAATAATAATAATGAAGTCACAGTTTTCTGGCATTGAATGTTATTATTACCCCTAAGATCAAATTCTTAATTTGATGAAAATATCAGTGTGTTCAACCCAGAGTTTACTAAAGACATGGATGCCAATTTTCTCACATAGGGATTGTGACACATTCAACTACTGTGGTTCTGTATTCAATGATGCCTACAGGCACCGAATCCCAGAAGACTTAGCCAAACCAAACACACAGGAGGTGGCCAAGGAAGAGCAACAGTCAGAAAAACAAAGAAGGGGCATAGAGGAAGGCAGGGAGGGAGAGAGGAAGAGAGAAAGAGAAGAGAGAGAATCCCCATCCATACTCTCAAAGCCTTTAAAATCAAAAGAGGCATAGATGAAAATATGGAGTCAGAGGACACAAGAAAATAAACTTTAAATTCAGTCAAAAGAATCCTAATCCACAGCTTATACCATATTCTTTTTTTAAAGAAATAACAGTTTCATTCTTTAAATGAATGTTCCACACACTGATACAACCTATGTGGACCATAGCAACTAACACCTGTCTCTACCCCAGGTTGATATCCCCAGCCTGATTGCCCTTCAAACTTCATAACATCTTCCATTTTTCTAAAATCTATTTTCAATTTATGGCTGCTGGGAGACAGAGAGTTGTGCAATTTTATGGAGGTGGTTGTTTGTAGATTACTCCTGCCCCAGTGGATGGCCATACTCCCACGCGCATATGGGCAGCACTAATTAGACTCGGGGGATTATTTTAAAAAATACAGCATAATCTGCTATAATGATTGTCTCCCTTTCTCTTTAACTTCAGAGACAGACTGGGCAAATGTCAGTCAAATATCCAAAATAACAAAAGGAAATATTCCAAGAATTGCACAAGGGCAAAAATATGGGTTGCCCTTGAAGAAAGCCAAGCAACTGATTACAAATTGTTCTCAGCACAAAACCAGTAATTATATAAAAAATGTGCTTGACTGTTAACTGTCACAGTTGTACCACATTGCACACACTTCCAAATGTATTGTACATGATACCTATGTTTCGTTTTAACTATCAGTTCAAAAACAAAAGGTACATGCATTTAAATGCAGGAACTGAAAATAAATAGCTTTGAAATATAATTTTTCAAAACTTCTCTAAAAAATATACTGGGCTCACAAATTGCTTTCCAAAAACTTTATTGTTTAAAAAGCTTGTGAATACAAACATTACACATTGATATTAAACAGACCCAAAGCCAATCCAACTCAATGAACTGCTGATATTTAGAAGAGAAGTTATGGAACTTAACATTAAGTTTTATATTTCTCAAACTTCAAAAGCAGTCTTTTATACTCATGAATATTTTAAGACTTGTTTATTTTTATTTTTAGGTTATAATATAATTACATTTCTCCATTCCTTTTCTTTTCTCCAAACCCTCTCTTATTACCTTCTTAGTTCTCCTTCAGATTCATGGTGTCTTTTCTTACCTATTGTTATTGCATTCATATGTATATATACACACACATATATTCCTAAACATAACCCGTTCGGTCCATATATTGAAACTTCTATGTATGTTTTTGAGGGCTGACCTTTGGTACTAGACAACCAATTTGTGTACTCTTCCCTGGGGAAGAAATCTCTCCTGCTCCCAGCTTTCCTCAGTTGCCTATAGTTCTTTGTGTAGAGTTGAGACCTCATGGGCTTCTTCCTATCCTGTTTGCTAGTCTAACGAAGCCATCCTTCCCCCTTCCATTTTCTCCCTTTAAACTCTATATCGTATATACTCCTCCTTGCTCTATTTCAAATTCATGTCCTCTTTTTCATTAATTGACATGTGTGTGTGTCCTAAATACATAAGTACAACCTGAAGAGTTTGTACAATATTACTTGTATGAGCGTTTTCGGGATGACAATTGAGCATCGTATGAGCAATTGGTGTGCTCTTTCCTGGGGAAGACTATTTCTCCTACTCTCATTTCCTGAATGGCCTGTAGTTCTTTTTGTGGGATGAAGCCCCATGGACTTTTATTCATCCTTTTAGCATGTCTATTGCTGTTGTACATTCAGGACATGTCAAGGTAGTCAGACACACTGGTGAGACTTTGTAGATGTAACTCCTGTCGTTCTTAGGCGACAAAGTCTCACAGCAAATGCCCTGTTAATCTGGTTCTTATAGCTATTCCACCCACTCTTCTGCAATGATCCCTGAACGTTAGGTCCCAGACTTGTGTGGAGTTTCCTTTATATCTAAATCATTTTTAAAGTTGAAACTTCAGTGTATTATTAAAATGCGTAGTTTGTTAAAATACAGAACAGAATACAAATAGAAACGTATGAATCAAAGCTATTCTCTCTAACACTCAAATAACTCTTCATTGAATTTAAAAATAACTGCGGCTGTAAGGAAATATCAATATTTGAGAGGATACACTTTTAGGAGGGCTTGTAAAAAAAGGAATTTTAATTATCTACCCGTTTGTCACTCCTACTACTCTAAGCCCTCTGAGGGACTATGTCTTATTTATCTTCATAAACCCATTATTGAGCACATTATCTAACACATAAATCTAATAACTGCTTGTCCCACTGAACTTCACCAATGTGTTTATTGAATCAGAGTGAAGTCAGAAAAACCTTAAGGCTTTTTATCTTAGAAAACCAATAATCTACAAAGGTGATGCTCAAAAGTTGTATTTGATATCAGACTTTATATATGCTCCAAGGGATTTTCGAAAATAAAGTTAAAATTGTTATTCAGTTTGTATCTGTTGGGTTGAACCTGACAAAGATGAGAGCGGGGTAAACAGGCCCTTCCCTTCCTGTCATAGTTCTTGCTACTGAGACTTTCAGGTCATTCATTAGGAGTCCAGTACGTGCTCTTCACAGACCTTTGTCTCCAACAATGGTCACAAACTGGAAGTCTCTAACCACGCCTGACTCACAGCATCTAAACAACACACCCATGAGCACTGAACTAAGAGAGAATTTCGCAGGGATTTTCTGAATTTTATCTCTTTCAGCTGGAAGAAATACAGAAAATTCCTGTACCTGCCTTTCTTGGCACCTCTTGTCTTGGGGCCCGCAATTTTATCATAGAGTCTTACAACGGAAAGAAGCCAGACTCAGTAAGCATCAGTGGTCATTGCTGCCCGTTTGGTCTTCTGTTTTTGCCATTGCTTATCTAGCTGGCATGTGTCTGTACTGTACCCATTTTTTAATGTGTTTTGCTGTTACTGTATATCCACGTTACCCTGGTTTATGAACTGTGCCTCCTTTATTTCTAGTCCCTTCTCTTCCTGTACTATCAGAAAGGCAGGAAGGTGTAAGCGGTACCCTAGTTCAGTGGATCTGAGGAGTCCTTCCCTTTTCAATCTAAAGTTCCATTTCTATTCAGGGAGTTTTTCTTTCAAGGTGGTGGGAGTGTCTAAGCTATGGTGAGTTCAAAGATAGCTATGATTTCTAGCAAGGGGGGAGCCTCAAGCACTGGGGCAAAGAGAACCAAGAACAAAGTGAATTTTGAGTTCAGATCGAGTCATCAGAAAAGGACTAACGAGAGCTGGCATCTGAGTAGACACCAGGAAAGAGCTGGGAAGCAAACTGTGTAGTTATTGTTGAGGTGAACACTTCATGGCAGGAAAGGAAATCTACCACTTCTGGGCTTTGAATCTTCCTCATGATGTTCAAAGAGCAACAGTACAGCAGTTGACTGGAACAGAAGACATGGGTCAGAAATGAAACCAGGGGAGGTAACTGACAGGGAGCCATCTATACCATGGTAAAGACTGCACTTTATAGAAGGGAAGACTTAAAAGGTTAAAACTAGAAAATGTTATGAAAAGATTTACAGCGAAATGGGAGGCAAGAGGACATAGTAGAGCAGGGAAGGTGAAGAGGGATGACCAAGAGAAAAGACATTTGAAAAAGACACATAAAAACTCAACACTATATATGCTTTAAAATAGATATATATTTAATAATAGATATATATTTAATAATATATGTCTATTATACTTATATATTTATATTTAATAGATATATATTTATTAATAGATATATATTTAATAATATATCTATTATATTTATATATTTATATTTAATAGATATATATTTAATAGATATGTATTTAATAATAGATATATATTTAATAATAGATATATATTTAAATATATTTTAAATATATCTATTTTTAATATATATTTTTAATTTATATAAAGACATATATATGTATATATGTATATATATAATTTACCATATGACATTGGAGGGGGTGTGCCCTTCCCAGGCACAGTAGGGCACAGAGGAGATCAAATCAAAAGCTAATAGACACAGGACCTGTTTTCAAGTTGCTTGTCACATAGACAAATCCCTTCTAAACACTGCAGGCTATTGCTCTCACTCGTTACCGCGCCAGAATATGATTATAAGCCCCTATTGCTGGAGACAACACATGCCTAACACAGAGGACCTGGGGAAATCATGCTAGTATTAACTCGGAAGCTTCATAAATATCAGCTAGCTTTCATGGTGTTGGAAGGTTCTACACACACTACTTACCAGAGAAGAAAATTCATAACCAGTCTTACATGGTTGTGAGCCCTGGAAGCTACAACAACTACTAACCAGGCACAACAGGCTCACGAGGATCATAGTGGCATGAATGCTATGGAAGTAACCAAACCAGTCTTACTGAATTTAAAGTCTTCTCCTAAAATGGAATTCATATCAATAAGTAGGACAAACCAAAAAGAGTAAGTAGGAAGGTCATGGGTCCTAGGTGCAAACCTAATACTATTATTTAGCTAAATGAACAAAGCAATACTTTGTAGTGCTATTTCATTTGTATTTTAATAAATAAAGCATGCCTGAAGATCAGAATGCAAAACAGCCACACAAGCCAGTCATGCAGGCCAGTCAGTGGTAGACACGCCTTTAATCACAGCGGCTACACTAGTTAGCCATAGAGGCGGGTGGTGGTGGTGCATGCCTAGCACTAGGGAGGAATATACGTGGGATGAGATAGTAAATCACTCTTTCTGCATGAAGGTTTCATAAAGATAAGAGCTCTCTAGTGGAGCTCTTTAGTGGTTTGACTGCTTTGCTTTTCAGATCTTTAGGTTGAACCCCAATATCTGTTTCTGGATTTTTAGTATTTGTACTACAATTGGCACCCAACTTTGGCTACAAATTCATGAAAAAGCCACCAGCACAGGCCAGAGCTGAATGTGAGGCTTCTGCTGGAGTTGCATGTGGGGCTCCAACCCCACCTACCTAGGCTTTCTTTGCTTTTTTCCCCAAGCCTCTGAGCAAATTTGGGATTTTCCTGTTGTAGCCTCTCTGAAACAGTCTTCAGCTGCCACCCAAACTCTAGAAGCACCTGGGATCTAAATGACACAAGACTCACCTGCCATAGACGGGTTGACTCTGCCTTTAGGCAGCTCCTGCCATGCATGTTTTTCAAAACAACAATCCCCTGTGCATCTTTCAGACAGACAGCTCTCTCTCTCTCTCTCTCTCTCTCTCTCTCTCTCTCTCTTTCTCTCTCTCTCCATCTTGGGTTGTGGGCTCTCCCTGAACCCCCTTCTTCAACCATTATGATAGATAGGTAATAGATAGATGATAGATAGATAGGTGATAGATAGACAGACAGATAGATAGGTGATAGATAAATGATAGATAAGTGATAGATAGATGATTGATAGGTACACAGATAGATGGATGGATAGATTGACAAATAGATAGGTGATAGATAAATATGTTGTGAGAAGGCCACTTGTTGGTTCCCGGCCACATAGCCCTGAAATAATCACACAGAAACCGTATTAATTAAATCACTGCTTGGCCCATTAGCTTCTTATTGGCTAATTCTTATATTAATTTAATCCATTTCTATTAATCTGTATATCGCCACATGGT
The DNA here is from genome assembly GCA_004026605.1 of Ondatra zibethicus. Lineage (NCBI taxonomy): Eukaryota > Metazoa > Chordata > Mammalia > Rodentia > Cricetidae > Ondatra > Ondatra zibethicus. The sequence continues at coordinate 46,731 of PVIU01005182.1, forward strand.
GGTGGCTTACCAGCTAAAGTTCCAGCCAGCCGACTCTGGTGGCTCCATGGCTTCTCCTCGTCTCTGCCTTCATCCTCACAGCATTCAGTTTAGTTTCCTGTGCCTACCCAAGTTCTGCCCTGCTATAGGTCCAAAGCAGCTTCTTTACTCATCAATGGTAATCACAGCATACAGAGGGAAATCCCATATCATAAATGGATGATTGATAGGTAATGGATGGCTAGATAGATAGAGAGACAGACAGACAGATAGATGATGGATAGATAGATATATAGGTGATAGATGATTGATGATAGATAGATAGATAGATAGATAGATAGATAGATAGATAGATAGATAATAGACAGACAGACAGATAGATAGATAGGAGATATATAGATAGATAGATGATAGATAGATAATAGATAGATAGATGATATATAGACATATAGATAGATAGAGACAGAACAAACCTAGGAATACACATAATCAAAGAAGTAAAGACCCTTACAATGAAAACTTTAAATCTCTGAAGAAAAAATTGAGAATAACTCCAGAAAATGCAAAATGTCCCATGATCATGAATTTGGAGAATGAATATTGTAAAAATGACCATTCTACCAAAAGCATTTTACAGATTCTGTGATATCTCAGTCAAAACATGTATGACATGCTTCACAGAAATATTAAAAATGAAATTTGAAAACTCATATGGAACCACAGAAGCTCAGGATAGCCAAAGCAATACTTTGATAATAATAAGAACAATCATATTATAGACCCATAATAATAATATAGTATATTACTCTCACAAAAACACACACATAGACAACTCTAACAAAGAAGACTAAAATATGGGTATGCATAACTATAGCCATCTGAAATTTAACTAAGTTGCCAAAAATTATTCACTTAAGGAAAAAACAGAATCATTCACAGTCTTAAGAAAACTGGTTGTTCACATATAGAAGAATAATGCTTCTTCCATATCTATAAGCCCACTCAAAGATCAACTTGAAATGGACCAAAGACTTAATGTGAAACCTGAAAGTTTGACTCTGCTGGAAGAAAAGATAGATAGTGCCCTACAAAGTACAGGTTTAAGAAAGGACTCCTGAATAAACCTGCAGTTCTGTAAAACATCATGGAATAAGGGGAAGAAAGATGATAAGACCCCAAGGACCAAGAAACTGCTGCTAGATAGTATGTGACAGGGAAGATGCATGCATGCAACCTAAACAATATGATGGTCACCTACACAAGACTTACACATTGACATCCAAAGTAAAGGGGAGAAACCTCTCAGGGGCTTACCTCTAGATAAAGAGCTACAAGCAACTATCGCCTGCTGAGAGAGGGTGAATCAGTCTTCTCCAAGGATGAGCCATCTGAGATATTTCCCAGTCCCGAAAGTTCAGCCCTAAACACATAGACACAGGAGCAACACTAAATGAATTTGCATGGGTTCAGAAGGTTTTCTGGTGTGTGTGTGTGTGTGTGTGTGAGAGAGAGAGAGAGAGAGAGAGAGAGAGAGAGAGAGAGGGCGAGAGAGAGGGCGAGAGAGAGAGAGAGTTATTAAATACAAAGATATCAAAAATTTAAGAGGAAGTGTGGGAGTTAGAGGGACACAGAAGGAGTTGGAGGGAGTGGTTTAGAAATGATGTAAACAAAGTATTCATATATGAAGATTTTTAAAAAATAATTTTTTAAGATTAAAAAATGAAAATAACATGGAAAACAGAAAAGGAAAACAGAAAGTCTCAAATCTAAATACAACTAACGGATTAAAAATTGACATATAAAACATCATTCAGGTAGATGCCAATGACCATAGGACACTCTACACAATTTATCAACAAAATGCTAACCATTACACATACTTTATGTCTGATGTTTCTATGATTGACTATTTCAACTTATGACTTAGAAAGTATGAACTATAAATATATACTTATGTTTTTCTGGGTATCTTATTTTCCTTTACCTTATACTGATGATTAGCACTACTAATATGCAAAAAAATGAAAACCTATCAAGTCTGTTCTACGAAAACACTTAAATGATCTCATTAATGATTTGGAGAATTTGATAGAGTAAGCTTCAATTATGAGATTTTAATTGATCTTTCTCAGTTACCTGAGAAAGTGGAAGTACAGAGCAGATGGTTAAAATAACTTATGCTAAACAGGTGTAAAAACTTCAGGGAAAATTCAATATTTTCTCAAACATTTAGTAGAAAATAAGCCTGTAAGTACAAACTATAATGATTAATGAATAATAGGGGCTGGAGAAATGGATTAGCTATTGAGTGTGCACTGTGCTTACAAAGGACCTGAGTTTGATTCCCAGGACATACATCAGGCAGCTCACTGGTAACTTCTGCTCCAGGAATTCTTAGGACATTGTCTACACCTGCACTCAAACATACACACATCCTGCGCCCCCCCATACACATACACAGATAAAAAATAAAATAAATTAACTTGTGTTCAACAAAAAAAGAAAAGTTAAGTCCCTTTTCTATGGAATGCTGTAAGGTAAAGTTGAATGATACTTATAAATTTAAAATATTGTGTATAGCCCATCTATTACCACACTATCAAATTATGTTATCTTTAAAGCACCAACACAGATGTCATTCCTCAAGGACTTTCTTGTTTGCCTTCACTGTGTCATAATATCACTGTCATTGGTGTTTCATGTCTACCAGAGCTAATTAAAAACTGGCCAAGGCAGAAATGTTCATAGAAACACTTCACAAAGCAAGCTGCTTTCCTTATAGAGTGTGCTACATGGGCCTCCACCAGCTAGATGAAGCCCTCAGTGTCTAAGAGAAAGTCCAGTTAGCTACTGTGGACTTCCAAGTTGAGACTGGTTGACAAGAGAGTGAAGTAAGTCCTCAAGGCTAGAAGCTGCCTGTTCAACAGGAAAAGTGATTTCATTATTCAAGTGATGAGATTTTTTAAAAAACTAATAAAAGGAAAATCATGCTATGTCCTCAGAATAAAGCTAATGGTGAGTTAAATTTAACTGAAGTTTTAATGAAGCCTAAACGTAGCTTATTCTACTGCATACTTTACACCCATGAAGATGACTGTCTGACGAAAAGAAAAAGATTCATTTTTCTAGAGGTTTAATACTATATACTTCACTCTAGATTAGTCTAACGCAATATCAACTACAGAGCAAAAATTACAAATATCCAGTAATCCAGCAAACTGCAGCCCACAGTCAGGAGAAGTGACAATATAAATAGAAACAGAAATAAGCCAGTTGTTGAACTATGGGCAGAAACTTTTATGTCTGACAAACATATTAAAGATGAAGAAACATGTGCAAGCACAGGGTGATTTTCACCAAGGCAGAAATTATGAAAAGAAATCCGACACAAATGATAGAAAGCAAAAACACTTTTTTAAGAGAAGAGGTGACTTCAAACAACTGGAGAAACAATCAATGCTTTGGACAACTAGCTTGAATAGAAGATGAAACAAAAGTTTTTTTAAAAAGTCTGTGAAAGCTCTATGCTGAAACCAAATAATACAATATTTTATCTGAAGATGAATAGACAAAGAAATATAAGCTATAAAATTTCAGTATCCATGAATGAAAGCAGGCGAGTATTCAGAGGTCAATGAACTTCATAAAAATAACACAAAAAATCATATTACTTAACACACAGCATATTCATGCTTTTAAAATAGAACAATAAGCAAAAAAACATAAAAATATCTGAAGAAAAATCTACATAATATACAGACAGCCAGACACAAGAAAATTAGTTGGATGCTTACAAAAGTAATGTAATCTCTCTCTCTCTCTCTCTCTCTCTCTCTCTCTCTCTCTTGGACATACTTGCCAAATATAAGTTCCCTGATTGCATTAATTATCTTATAAATGATATAATTTAATTATTACTTATGGATAAATAAATTTTGTCAATACACCACCATTTCAAATGTCACAGAATTTTTGCCATCGATTTATTACAGATTTCATATTGATATATAAAATCACGTGTGAATGGAACACAAAAGTGGAAGTGGGAGAGGAGGGGTGAATGAGAATGGTAGGAGAAAAGGGAATGGAAAGGGTTAATGTAATCAAGATATATGAGTAACTTACTAAAAATTTCTTTTCAAAACCTATCACTATGTATAAAGAATGTATATCAATAAAAAGACTGAGAAATTGCATTATCATTTATATAAAACCAAAAATTACATACCTAGAATGTATATAGGTGAAGTAAATATTTTAAGGGAACAAAGCGATGGACTTTACATTAATATATGTGTATATACATATGCATATACATACATATACCGATGAAAGAAATTTTTCAGGCTAAGGGAAAATGATGACAGATGGACACCTTAAAAAGAATAACAATTACCAAAATGGTGAATGTACAGGTCAAAATAAAATTTCTTTTCATCGCTTGGATTTTTATAGATGTTTTGATTGTTTTTAAATCTATAAATGCAAAATATTGGAATAATAAGGTGTGTTTGGCATAGGTACAAACTAGTACCTCTGAGTGTGGCTGACGGTTGCCTGGCTGGGGCAGACTGAGGGTCACTGGCAGTGGCACCAGGATTTATCCCTACTGCATGTCCTGGCTTTTTGGGAACCTATTCTCTTTGGAGGGATACCTTGCTCAGCCTAGATATAGTAGGGAGGGCCTTGGACCTTCCCCCAAAGCGATGTGCCTTACCCTCTCTGAGGAATGGATGGGGGAATGGTAGGAAGGTAGGTGGAGGGAATGGGAGGACGGGAGGGAGTGGAAACTTGGATTGGTATGTATGATGAAAAAATATAGTTTGTTTTCTTTTTTAAAAAAGAAATAATGTGTGCTTGGTTGTAATGGAGTCAAGATATAAAAAACTAGAGCATAAATCTTAAGAATTCAAAAATAGAATATGATAACATGAGGCAATTTTTATAACATTTAGAGTAAAGACTAAAATTTACACAGAAGTATACTTAAAAGGCAACAAATAACACTCAGAAGTCATCAAATTGAGCACATAGGAGCTGTGAATTTTATTATTCATATAATTAAAACATGAAGTGCCCATATGTCTGCTTTAAAACCAGAAAACATAGCCATGCTTAGATTTTTCTTGATAATAAATTCAAAGTTTTGATACAGAGCTATAAATTACATAATTTATGGGGTTACAGAATGTGTAAAACAGGTATTATTATTAACTATTGCATATGAGCCTGCTGATATAACAGGTTTCACAAACTATTGAGCAATGAAAGCAAGGATATTGTCCAAAACAATATCAAATTACATTCTTACATGCTTCTCTATTGTGTTTGATTGTATCTTCAAATCCAAGGGTAAGAGAGGGTTTTATTTATAGGTTTATCCACAGAACAAGACCATTGTTTTATCCACAATAACAATCAAAAGATCTTCAATTGAATAAATAAAATGAGAAAATAACTATAACAGTTACATCTTCATATCTTTGGAATATATATATAAAAGATGATTAATGGAAGATAAATAAAAAATAAACTCCTTGCAAAACTCCCATAAATTAGATAACAGTCTGAAGTTAGTCTCATTGCTGTAATAATGAAAAAGTAAAATGTAATAACTGTGTGTCTAAGGTGAAGAAATGTATGAGAAAATACATCAATAGTCTTGATTTAATTTTTTAATGAAATATAGTTGTTCCATGCTTATAGAGGTTACATTATGATACTGGTAAAGTCTCAGATGAAAAGGATGCATCAACTGAAAGAGTCATAAAACTTATTTAATCAAAGAAATAATGTAATACTCTTTTAAAAATCATCCTTGCAATGATAAAAATTTTGTAGCATATTCATTGGTCATTAAAGGTTCTGGTATAATATAAAGAATATTAAATAAGGATTTCCAGGTCCTGTCATGATTTTTCTGTTTTATACTTGATCTTAGCACAAAAAGAAAGAGAGAGAGAGAAAGAAAAGCTCATAAGTAATAATACTTCTTTTCCTCTTTAAAGGAAAGCAATGGACATTGTAATCTAGCTAGCTATCATCTATCAATATATCATCTATTGACTAGCTTTATCCCTGTCTCTGAGTCTCTTCCACCATCCTTCTGGATGATGTGCCTGAGTCTAGATATGCCCCTACTATATTTAGAGTAATTTTAATGTGTACATCCATGGTTTGAATATGAAATATCCCACAAAGACTCATGGCTTTGAGCACTTAACCCATTGCTAGGACTGCTGTGTGAGAAGCTTGAGGATCCTTTGGAAAGTAGGTCATAAGGGGATGACGTACATCACTAGGAAGATGTGCCTTGAGGGTTATCATCTGCTACCCTACGTTTGACTGAGAACTCGGATTCCTAATCTGAGAAGGTGGGAATAAGATGCATGACACACTGCAAATTGCCCATCCATTATATTCACTCATCACCCCCCGCATGGTCTATACCAACTGAATCATGAGTAAAAATAAACTTCTTCCTTAAGCTGTGTTTTTTAGTATATGACCACAACAATGGGAAAGGTAACTACAACATATTCTAATTATATATGATAGTTCTTCTGCCTTGAACAGATGGTAGTATAGGATATGGTACAGAACAATTTGGATCAGCAAGGGAGAGGAACCCAAAAGTTGTCTGAACTCTCTGAGACTTTCCCAGTGGAAATATTGAAGGACAAGAAAGCAAAAAATTAGGAAAAACAACATAATCTAGGATTCTGTTTTTTCAAAGCTGTGTTTTACAAAGGTGCTACTTCTGATTATGATGGGGTTGGAAGAAAGCAAAGGGCACACATCTCGCATCTCTAATGAATTGGAAGGTCTGAAAAGCACAACATCCAGCTTAATTCTCTGTCCATCATGGCACAAGTGAACAAAGAGCCCGTGCCGGGACTCCAGTGTCATGTATGTCAGTAACTGAGACGTTTCTGTATGCCCTAGTGAGGAATCATGAAGAGGAACCAGAAACTGCAATAAATAAAGGAAACATGAAAGAAAAACTGTCTTAAGTAACAGGTGTCATATTTCAGTCTAAGAAAAAGTGTCAGAGAATATTAAAATGCTAGCCACACATATTGAAACTCAGGACTCACGGAAGAGCACTTTTTTTCATCACCTCAAGTAAGGCAGACTTTAATTGTGCCCAGATACATCTAGAATATAAGAAGGCTGTTAGAGGGAAAAAAACATAGAATATTAAGTATGTAGTTAAAAGACACAAAGTCATCCAAAGGATACTAAAAGGAAAAAAGGAGGATGCTGTTGGTAACGTGTAAATTTCAGTTGTCATGCATTACAGAGTCAAAATTTGGTTATAATGAGTTTAACATTACTTCATAAATGGTAGAAAAAGAAGAAGAAGAGTAAAGGCATAGATGATAGTAGATTGATAAGATAGATAGATACAAACAAAATTATTTATCTTTAGATATAAGTCACCTACTAAAGGTGTCAAAGATAGGAGCTATTGATGCAGATATATATATATATATATATATATATATATCTTATGTGAGTAAAATATGGCTTGTCTCAGTATAGCAAAATATTTAGATTTATGTGGATAAATATAAAGGACATTACACTAAATGAAACACACCAGATAGAGAAAGACAACCACTGCATGGAATCCAATATATTGATATCCACAAGTTTAGAGCAGAATGGTAATTATTAGACCTTGTAAGGGTAATAAGGAGATGTGATAAAAAAAGTATATAGTCACAATTAAACAGGTTTAAGTTTTCAGATATATTGCACAGTGAAATGACTGGTTAATGATGACATATGTTCCAAATTTATAAAACAATAATTTGAAATAGTCTCACCATAGAGATGTTAAATGAGTAAGTTTTTATTATGAATATATTAAAACATGTCAGTATATGTTTTATCAATAGGAATAATTTTTATAAAGGCAATTAGTTAATATAGTATTCATAAATATGTGTTAAGAACACGTCTTCCTCATTTGAATATATACAGCATACTAGAGTCTCTTCACATGATACCCAATTTAATACCTGAACAACTTTCAAGTTCATTATAACCAGTCTCACTTTATACTGGAGAGCACAGAGAAAACAATTAGACAACAATTAAACAAGTGTGTTTAAGGTCCTGAAATCTGCAGTTAAGGTACAAAACTGAAAAGCAAGACTGGTTTTCCTGCCAAGTTGACTCTTCAGAATTAAAATGCTTTAGGAAACAAAACCTCTTTAGGACTCTGGTCTGTAAATTCCTTTAATTTATCATAATACAACCTCAATACATAATACAAAGAATTACACCATTAGTTTTTATTTCTTAATAATATAATTGCAAATTTTGAGAGGCCCAAGATACTTAGACTTTTACAGGTAGCTTCATGGAAATTGAATAGTAAGATAAAAAGTCTTTCATGATTAAATAAAAACCTTTTTATTGTTTTTATTGAACTATATATTTTTCTCCGCTTCCCTCCCATCCTCTTCCCCCCCCCTTCTATACTCTCCCATGGTCCCCATGATCCCAATTTACTCAGGAAATCTTGTCTTTTTCTATTTCACATGTAGACTAGATCGATGTATGTCTCTCTTAGGGTCCTTTTTGTTGTCAAGGTTCTCTGGGATTGTGAATTGTAGGCTGGTTGGTTTTTTTTTTTTGGTGTTTGTTTGTTTGTTACTTTGCTTTATGTCTAAGAGCCACTTATGAGTGAGTACATGTGATATTTGTCTTTTTGGGTCTGGGTTACCTCACTCAGTATGATGTTTTCTAGAACCATCCATTTTCCCGCAAATTTCATGATATTATTTTTCTGCTGTGTAGTACTCCATTGTGTAAATGTACCACATTTTCCTTATCCTTCCTTCAATCGATGGGCATTTAGGTTGTTTCCAGGTTCTGGCTATGACAAACAATGCTGCTATAAACATAGTAGAGCACATGTCCCTGCAGTATGATTAAGCATTTTTTGGATATATACCCAGAAGTGGTATTCCTGGGTGTTAAATTGTTGCCTAATTTTCTGAGAAATCACCATACTGCTATCCAAAGGGGCTGTACCAGCTTGCACTCCCACCAGTAATGGAGGAGTGTTCCCTTTATCCCACATCTTCTCCAGCATAAGTTATCATCAGTGTTTTTGATCTTGGCCATTCTTACAGTGTAAGATGGAATTTCAGAGTTGTTTTGAATTGCATTTCTTTGATGGTTAAGGATGTTGAGCATTTCCTTAAGTGTCTTTTAGCCATTTTAGATTCCTGTGTTGGGAGTTCTCTGTTTAGGTCTGTAGCCCATTTTTTATTGGATTATTTGTTCTTTTAATGACCAATTTCTTGAGTTCTTTATACATTTTGGAGATCAGCCCTCTGTCTGACGTGGGGTTGGTGAAGATCTTTTCCTATTCTGTAGCTTGCTGTTTTGTCTTGCTGACATATCCTTTGCTTTACAGAAGTTTCTCGGTTTCAGGAGGTGCCATTTATTGTTTCTCTCATGTCTGTGCTACTGGGGTTATATTTAGAAAGTTGTCCTCTGTGCCAATGTGTTCAAGTGTACTTCCCACTCTCTCTTCTATGAGGTTCATTGTTGTTGGCTTTATGTTGAGGTCTTCGATCCATTTGGACTTGAGTTTTGTGCATGGTGATAGATGTGGATCTATTTTCATTCTTCTATGTGTTGATATCTAGTTATACCAGCACCATTTGTTGAATATGCTTTCTTTTTTCCATTTGATATTTTTCACTTCTTTATCAAAAATCAGGTGTTCATAGGTGTGTGGATTGATATTTGGATCTTCAATTTGATTTTATTGGTTCTCTTGTTGGATTTTATGCCAATACCATGCAGTTTTCAGTACTGTAGCTCTATAGTAGAATTTGAAGTCAGGGATTGGTGTGGGAGGTCCTTCTGTCTATGTGTTGCTTTTATTGGTTAATGAATAAAGAAACAGCTTTGAGCCTATGGCAGGAAAGAACAGAACTAGGCTGGAAAGCTAGGCTGTATGCTGAGAAAAAGAAGGGCAGAGTCAGGGAGACGCCACAGAGCCACGGCCAGAGTCAGACATGTCTAAACTTTGCCAATAAGCCACCGCCATGTGGACAATACACAGTTTAATAGAAATGGTTTAAATTAAGATGTAAGAGTTAGCTAATAAGAAGCTAGAGCTAATGGGCCAAGCAGGGATTTAAATAATACAGTTTCTGTGTGAATATTTCATGGCCGAGCAGCCTGGATGAACAAGTGACCCTTCCCCCAACAAGGGATTGTGATGCCTTCAGAAGTTCTTTTATTGTATAGAATTATTTTGGCTATCCTGGGTTTTTTATTTTTTCATATGAAGTTGAGTATTGTTCTTTCGAGGTCTGTGAAGAATTTTTCTGGGATTTTGATGGGCATTGCATTGAATCTGTAGATTGCTTTTGATAAGACTGCCTGTCATTAATACTATGTTAATTCTACCTACCCAAGAGCATGGGAGATCTCTCCATTTTCTTGTGTCTTCTTCAATTCCTTTCTTCAAAGATTTAAAGATTTGTCATACAGGTCTTCCACTTGTTGGTTAGAGTTACTTCAAGATATTTTATGTTTAAATAGAAATCTTAAAGTTTCTTAAAGTTTTTAATAGAATATAGGCAGGTTATTAATATAAAAATATAAAATATTGAATATTGAGTGCTAGGAAGACAGTCACAAAAGAAAACAGTCTTAATATTGCAATGAAAGCTGAAAACCAAGAACAATCCAATAATTCAAGGCACACAGCCCTATCTTAAGAAGAACTATTTCAAAGGATTCTGGGGAAGCTAATTCTGACACTGGCCGAAGCTCCTTTTATAAAGACAAGCGAGCACAGTCATGAATGAGCCAAAGAAAGAATATGGAAATCTGTTATGCTGATGGATGAAATAAGATGTCCGATAGCAAGCCCCAAAGTCTCCTGCTCTAGTCTGTGTTTTACTCTGGGCATTATGGGAGACATGGTTGTTTAGAATCAATAAAGAGCACAAAGTATAATTTTTCTTATGAAGTAGTATAAAATATATTAACGCAACCTCTGCCTCATGGTCCAGTTAGTCCCAAAGATGAGATCTGTCAAGTCACTACACATTACAGAGAAAGTAGAAAGTTTAAGCATTCAATTGAACTAAGAAGTAAATAGAAAAACCTTTCAAAAAGAAACAGTAATGATTTTTGTCTAAATAACTGACACAAGGCAAACAAATCAATTCATTTTGTCTGTTAAAGCCGACGTTTTATATTCTGAGAATTATCAGAAAGATTTCATTTAAAATTTCATGAGAAGCAGAACTTTCAGATTTTCAGTTTCTCTTTCTGGCATTTTCTTTTAATTTTATGCCAAGTTCATTTATTTTATATAAATAAGGTTGTAATTTTTGCTCACAAATTACCAATACATTCCCCAAATTTATTAGAAGATGCTAATTTCCTGGGCCAGTGAGATGCCTCCGCAGGTAAAGGCACTTGTGGTAAAGACTTCCAACCTGAGTTCTATTCCCAGGATGAAGAAGGTGAGAAGAGAAAACCAGTTCACACAAGTTGTCCTCTGGCCTCCACCCACAGACATGCTATAGATCATTTCTTCCCTACAACACACACACACACACACACACACACACATACACACACAATGGTAATTAAAAGTATTTTAATGTGATAGTGATTTTGACAAATAATGAGGCAAATATAGTCTATTAGACCAGTGCTGACCTTGAATTGTTATTGATTGCCAATGAAATAACATCGAAAGTTAGGGAGTTTTGAATTTAGATAATAACTTGAAAAATGTCATGGTATAATACTGTCTCTAAAATAAAGCACATAAACTCCTATTTCATATTTTTAGGCTGTAGTTTTAAATTTCATAGCACACTTATCTATTTGTATGTGCATGTGTACATACCATGGGACATGAGTAGAGGCCAGAGGACCCATTATATAAAAACCTTTGGGCTGCAAGAGATGAAGTGTAAAGCAGGTTCTTCTTTAACTTTCCCACAGCTAAAATGTAAAATCATTGGTTAATGATGAGTTTTGGTAGCAGATAGAAATTTTGTTTTAGTACCACTGGAGCCGAAGAATAGGGCAGAGAATGAAGACAAAAGACCTTGCACAAAGATTGACTAAAAATTAGCATATGCAAAAAATATTTTGCACCTTTTTTGACAGCCCGGTGGGACAATGAGCTAAATCAAGCCATTCTGTGCCTGCACGGAAGTACTCAAAGTGTCTGAAGATGACTGCAGTAAATTACGCCACTAAAGCACACATTCCTTAGTAGAGATTGGCATGAAAATAATGCGTGCCACACAGAAAGCTGTAGACCCTGTGTGTAGCAGATAAAACATGTGCAATAGCAGCTGAATGATGCCAGTGAAGAAGAGCCCACATCATGCAGGTGAGCAAGAATGTGAAAATGTTTCCTCTCTTGAAAGGGATTTTAACCTAACAACACATTCCTGCATCTACTATAATTATGTAGTCCCATTTAGGTTTTTTTTTTTTTTGTTATCACTGTTATTCCCAAACACAAGAACCTGGCACCAGTTTCAACAGGTACCGACATCATTTGTAATTGTCATCATGCATAATGCATGTTTATGCATTTAGTTGTATGGTATTGGATAAATTACTTCATCCCCCTAAGTTCCAAAGTCCTCATGCAAAAAGTCACCTTTACTTATATCCTCCGACTAACAATAGTAACGTCACCCCACACTGATTGGAAATGTGTGTTCTCTGACTTTCCCAGACCTACTAAACAAGAATCTGTATCCAATAATACTCCAGTTAAATCACCTCACACAAATATGATGCTTGGCACAGAGGAAGCAATTGAGGACTATTAACTATCATATATTTTATTGGTCATCATAATACATAAGCATCAATGCTTGAAACAAGAGATGTTTGGGACCTGTATAGACATATAAAAATTATCTCTCTGATATTTTACAGTTACTTCAAAGGGAGAGACTAAAATAAAGTTTCTGCATGTTTGTAACAAAGAACATATGGTTCTTACCTGCCACAGACCCCATGAGGTAAGATATAAGCCAACTACATCTATTATAGATGACAGAGTTTGGTGCCATCTATAATAATGGCCAGAAAAATATGGATACATTGAGACAATGCCTCTTGAAGATAGTGTTTCTTATTCTCAAATAAATTTTATATTTGAACTGGAAAAAAGACAAAGGGAGAAAAATCACTCTGCCAATAACACTTGTATCTGCTTGCTCTCATATCAAAAGTAACCTGAATGTTGAAGGGTGGAAGTGTTAACTCTAGCCAAATTCCTTGTCCTTTGAAGTCACCCTGCTGTGACTAGCAGTCCAGAGGTCACATACCATTTCAGCAGCAATAGCAAAGCTCAGTGGGAAGTAAAGAATGAAATTGCTTCCTACTTATCTCTAGATCCTCTGTCTAGGTTTCCAAGAAACCGTGAAAAGGGAGCAAATACAGCTTTGTAATGATTTTTCCGAATCAACACATGAAGGCTAAGACAGGAAAGAAAAGGAACATATTGACATTTGCCATTGCCACAAAATGAAGGTTACACTCCAACAATTGATACAGGGTTTGTAGCTCCGAATAATGTTGCCAGTGGTGGTTCAGAGGCAAGGATGGAGAGCTAATAAGATACCTAGTTTAATATCTACTACACATCTGATTGTTCTCTGTTAACACCATAGTCCAGGGGCTGCCTGTGGCGAAGAGGCACAATGCTGAAAAATCACGATTTCACTCACAAGGTTTTTTTTTTAACTGACTGTTCTAAAGAGTTGAACTCTTGCAAAATGAAAATTTCAGCTAATCATAAAAATATTCTATAATGCTACATACAAAGACACCTTCATGATAGAGCTAGCACTTGCTCTATATTAAATGCATTATATGTTCAAAAAATAAAAAGCGAATGTACAAGATATATGAAGGATTTTCTCTTACTTGGTGCTTCCTGGAAGTACACAAAGGACAACATCCAAAATTGCTTTGTGCTTTACAATGGGAGCATAGTTCCCTTCTCACTCCTGTCTTAGTTACTGTTCAGTTGCTGCGAGGAGACACTGTGACCAAGGCAACTTCTATAAAGGAAAGGACATTGAAATCTCAAGTCCCACATCCCAGTGGCATACCTCCTCCAACAAGGCCATACCTCCAGGTCCTTCCCAAACAGTCCGCAATCTAGGAACTAAGCATTCTAATAAATACACATATGTGGGCCATTCTCGATCAAACCACCACCGTTTCCATTCACGTTCCATGCCTCCTTTCAACACAACAGAAACATAACATAAAATTCTGAGATCCATCCAGTGGATCTACACAGCACTGAAGCAATTCATTAGTTTTGTTTTGTTCTAATTATTGAAACTAATGGTAAGACCAGAGGGCTGAAGATACCACACGTTGTCAAAAGGACAGACAGACATAAGTCTCAAACTGATGCAGAAACGTGATCCCTTTAGACTAATTTTCATAAATCCTCAAAACGCAATGCCCTCTGACATGGAAAAAGACACCAAAGGTCTTATGCACTTCAGGACCACTGCTGGAAAGATGGGTCAAGCCTGCTAGAAAAGATGGACTACTGGTACAGTAGCAGCTTTCTGACTGGATTTGAGGCTTATTCCACAGGAGGGAACTTTGTACCTGGTACTATAATCTGGGTGAAAAAAATCCATAGCTGTAAGGGTCATAGGCTCTTTGGTAGAATCCATTAATGTTATTTTTCCTAAATGAGCATGCTATGGAATTGCCTTCTAAATGTTTGTGCTTATACCATAAATCCAGTGGCTCTCAATCTTGGTCAGAGAAGCTTCTCTTTTGCAGTGAACAGTAGACAATGGAAAGATACATATAGTAGTCAAAGTGCTGAGAAGGAAGACTGAGCTCTCAGCACAAAGCAGGGCATCTAGAGTAATTCCCTCATCACCAACGCTCAGGGCGGTATCACAAAGTAGAAGATCTGAAGGAGCTAAAAGCCAGAGGATAGGGAGAAATGCTGTGAAATTCTGTCTTCTGGACGCGGCCTGGTTGCTATGGTCAACCGCTCACAGCAGCTCTGGTTACACACAGAAGCGGAGCCAACCAAAAATCTCACTACAGGTGAAGACGATACTCTCCAGCCCCACGCTATACTCATGAGCTCTTGATTGATGACTGCTGGGCTGGAGGACTGTTCTTTGCTGACGGTGTAGCAACTGCAAGGTTCCCCATGTCCAGTGGATGGCCCCACAGCCATGCACATGTGGCGACACTCACTGAGCTTAGACTGGTCTCAGCTGGATATTTAAAAAAAAATGGAAAGGGAACATGATGGGAAAAAGCTGGGGAAGTTGAAGAGAGTAATAGGTGTTAGGTATGAAGACAATTCATTGTATACCCACATGAAATTCTTTAAAATAACGATTTTTTTAAATTATGAAACTGTATAAAATGAATTTCTTTTATAGAACTTATGCAAAACATTGCATTTCTTACATAGAACTAGAAACATTTGGTAACTAAAAAGTTCTTTGGCACTGTAAAGGGAGAACTCATTTGATGATATAACCAGGCTTTCGAGCCTGACCTGAAATATATTATTTTTATTATTAGAAATGTGAAAAATAATACATAAATTCAGTTAAAAAATTCAGTAAGTTCCACGTGCCATTTTTATACTCAGTAATAAAGTGTCATTTTAAAATATTATTCTAAAGTACAAATATCACACAATTAGTTTAATAGTGTCTGAGAGAATATTGTCCTTTTATTTTAGCATGAAAATAACTGTAGAAACCTTATTTTAAATGCCATCCAATTGCCTAATTTTCTTTGTAAGAATCTTCTTGAAGTCCATGTGAATAATCGTATTTAAATTATTCATCACAAAAGTTAATTTGACAGTTAATTATAATATAGAAGAGGGTTTTTTAACATAATTCAGGATTTTAATTCCTAAACTATAAACTTCACTGACAGAATTTGTCCTTGAATGTAACCTTATTTCTGTCTGCTAACCAAAAAATTAACATCTCCAACTTTTGAGAGCTAAATAAAATAATGAATATATATTTTGACAGAGCAAAGGTGGACAGGTTTGGGGTTGAATTCCTAGTTCTGCTTTTTAGTGACTGTACAATAGAAGGAGCATGTTTAATTCTCTGAACTTGATGAGTATTTTTTTTAATCTGTAAAATGTTGATGAAGCTTGGGATTTGTTATAACAATTAAAGTGAATGAAAAGGCTGTTTCCAGTGTTCTTGCTGGTGCTACTCAGCAAACACTGCTTCTTTTCTCTTTCCATTTATAAAAGTAGAATGAAATGCTTTCTAATTCATTTAGGACTCCTAATTTAATTCTAAGAATTGTTAGGAAATTTATTAGCTGATCTTAACTCTTGATGTTTTTAGTAACCTTGTACTTGAAGCAAAGAAGATAATTACTTAACTTTTACACAATAAAAACGATGTCAGAAACATTAAAAACATCAACCAAGCTCATACAACTGGAGCATGACATAACTGGGTTACATATACAGATTCAGCTGATTTCAATACTCACCCACATGAAGAACACAGAGCTCTCCTCTAAATTGCAAATAAATGAGGGTAATTGGAATAATCTAGGTTTTCTGTTTCAAAAAGTATATTTTCCTGTTTTATTAAATGCAAAGTCGTACCTTGAGTTTATGATATTTTTATTGTGAAACAATATGGGAATAAGTGGTATGTACTCTTCGTGTCTGTCTCAGCCAAAACTTAGAACCAACTTGTCTCCATTTTTTAAAATTTTACTGGACTATGAACCATCTAAATATGAAAGTCCCACATTAGCATGTTACCATGAAGAAAATAAACAAGACTACACTAAGATAGCATGAAAAGTCCAAACCACAAAGAATATATTATGATATTGGATAAGTTCTATTTTTGTCATGCATAAACATTTCAATAAGGATGCATTTAGACCCTTTCTTTGACTGTAATGGTGGTTTCAGTAGACATGTGAAGTTCTGTTGTGTTAGATTAATCACTAGCAACAAGATGCATCTGATTGAGTAGAATAGACTACGTTGGCAAAGGGTGACTATTGTCAGGTGAATCTGACCTTGGGAGGTCACATAGTAATGGACAAGAGCATTTCATGGCAGCTTTATGGAATGAATAGGAGTGGTGTTAGGGTCAGCTGACTATATCAGGGTCAGCAAGGTGCTTACAGTGTGTGGAATTGTTTCCCTGGTTCTGTTCTATATGTAATTTATCTTCCATAATGTAAAATTATTTTTTCTTTATTCTGACATATGTGCTTAAAGGATCCATATGGGCCCAATAAAGTTCAAAGAATCTGAGAATTCAAATTGTCGTGTTATCAATGCTTACAGGTAAACTCTGTTCCTCATTACTTCCCAGAAACAAAACTGAAGTCCCTGATGCAGCGCTTCCTAGATAAACTGTGTATACCCACACTATAATTCTCTCATAGGCTACACGTCATTAGTACTTATATGTATCAGTACTTACTGATGCATGTGTGACACAAAGAAAATGAAGGAAAGAGAGAATGCTGCTTCTAGCACAGGCAGATGTTGTGACCTTTCTTTATAGAAACAAGATTTTATGATGACTCCTTGAGAGGCCCTGAAACAGACAGCCAGGGTATTTCAAGGGTCATCTGAGATATCATCAGGATTTGAAAATTCATTTTCTAAATATTTTCTGTATTTATAAAGTTTAAGAAGTCCATGTTGATATACACTGGCACTTTTTACGGTTACATAAAAAGCATATTATTTGGTACACCTTTGCCTTATAGGTCTTATCTATGAATGATATAAAGAGCTACCTATGATCAAGATTTTAATAATGTATCACTAAATCCATTTGAAGTGCAAGATAAAAATGCATCTTATCAGTGCTAGCATTTTTAAAAGCAAAGTGAAGAAGTAAGCATGGTTGAGCTCATGTGGACAGAAACGACTTTCAGTGAATTGTTTTTCCCTATGGGAAATATATACAGCAAACTTACAAAGGCTTTGATGCTCCTTGAAATAAAATGCAAATGAAAATAACATGAAATCTAGTATAGGGGATGAGTCACAGGAAGTCAAATTCTACCGTCTACATTTTCATGATTATATTTGTTAGAAGTCCCTAAGACAATGAAATAAGCTAAAATTTTGAAAGAAATAAAAAGCAGAATGTTAAACTTTGATAACACAGTACTTTAAACATGTGAAAAAAAATCAGTGTGAATTTTGAGACAGCGCACTTTGCTTGAACTGAGAGAAAACTAGAAACATCTTTTATAATTAGACAATAGTTCAAATATTTTCTGTGAAATATTTACTTAGAGAACCATGTCATTACTAAGCAAATGTATAAACGAGGTGGATCTTTCAGCCTTTTTGGAATATCAATAATTTAAAATCATTGAGAGACTTTACAGAGAAAGAGGATCTGTAAATCATTATAATATACATTTAATAAAGCTGATGCATTTTCATGAGGGGAAAAAAATCAATATTGAGAAGACATCCTAAGAAGGGAGACAGAGAAGGATTTAATAGCTTTAAGAGAAAGGGTTCTGTGGGCTTTAAGCAATGCCTGGGATAGGTAGAGATGGGGTAGGAATTCCAGAAAGCAGCACAGGTCTACTGGAATCAGAGAATTATTGATAACATTCCCCATGAGTAAAGAGAGTAAGAATATCCTAGGCAGTAAAATTAATGTTGTATATTGTTTAATTCTCTTGTACCCACTGAAGATATGAAACACTACAACTAACTCAGCTTTAAAGGAAAAGGAGAATACCTATGAGTTCAACGAATGTGATGAAATACTGAATAATTGGATGATAGATGGGTGGGTGGGTGGGAAGGTGAGTGGATGGATGGATGGATGGGTGGATGGTTGAATCAATGAGAAAAGACAGATTTACTTTCAGAGATATTCCAAATGCTTTTTCAATACAATCTTCCATCACAAAGGAATGAAATCTTCTGACTATGTAAGTATAGGCTACATGTGTGGTTATTTACCAAGGATGCAATTAAACACATACTGGATCAAAAATGCAAGGAGAATAAATATATTTACAGAGAGTAACTCTGAGAAACACTACCATTAAGTGACCAAGATTAACATAAACAATGACAAGTCAGAGAAGATATTCTGAAAGACATGATTTCTTTGTGGCTTGCCTCCTAAAAACCTGTATCTACAATTTCATTGGGAGAAATACATTAGCATGATTGCAATAAAGAGCATATAGAATATCTGCTGAGTACTTCGCAAAATTTTCAAGGGTATCAAAGCAAGCAACAAAATTATAATGAGAGAAGCCCAGGAAGACATGATGCAGACATATACTATGCATCATGGAAGGAATCATGACACAGAAGACGACACTGGTGAAAATGGTACATAAATAAATTGAATAAAACAGAGGAGGCAAGAGTCAAAATTTCAAGGCACTGCTCCCTAACTATCTTACTTCCTTGAGTCTGGTCTCATGTAGCTTGCATTTTTGCTAGACTTACCGGCCAGTGAGCTTTTAGGTTATGATGCCTGTCACCATCTTCCCAATCTGAGGAAACCAGCAGGCATGCCTGTAATGATTTCAGCCATATAAGGCTGATACTTCCTAGTTCTGGAGCCAGGCACACACGGATGGGCCTTCGGCCGGAGGTGCCTGAATGCTAAAGGGCCCCGTGTGACCCACGTACGCGCATGCGTGGTTACATCCACTAGGACTCAGCTAAGCCCTTGCGCGCATGTGTGAGCCCTGCATCTGTATATGACGTAGTCATGCCAAGGGACCACCCTGTGCGCCTGCACTAGGACGCTTTTAAAAAGCTGGCTGCACCATCTTTCTCTCTCTCTGCACACCGATTCCCCAGGCCTGTACTCACCCCCTCTAAGAACTCCTAAGTAGGTTTGTTGCATGTTCTGTGTTTCCTTCTCACTCGCGCCAGGTAATCTCAATGCCCACGCCTAGATTTTTGTGTGTGTGAATTCTGAGGATCCAGACTTAGAACCCCATTCATGCACAGAATGCATTCTTACCCAATGAGCCATCTCCCTAGTCCCTAGATGTTTTAATTAGTCATGATGCGTTGGTGATGGTTAATCTTCCCTGGCAACTTAACTGGATTTATAGTCACCTTGTAATACACCTCTAGGTGTATCTAATAGGGTGTTTCCAGAGCAGTTTAAATGACGAACGAACATGCACCCTGAATGGGACTGTATCATGAACCGGAAGAAAGGGAAAAAGAATAAACAAGCTGAGCCTCAGTGCTCCCCTCTCTAACTGGAGGTGGTGGTGCAATCAGCTACCTTATGTTCCCACAGCTATGCCTTCCCCACAGTAATTGACTCTGTTCTTCTGAACTGTGAGCCAAAACATGCCCTTCCCCCACCGAGTTGCTCTTACCATGTATCTCATAACAAAGATGAGAAAGGTGGCCAATACAATATGTACATTAGTTAACTGATATATACTAAATGTCTCACCAAAATAAAAGATGGAAATAAAACAATCTAACTGTGCTGTCTCCTACATTTACCTATAACTATAAAACTCATAAAAATCTTTGGAATACTGCGCTTAAATGTTATATTCTATGTTAAGTACATTAGACCACACTAAAAATATATCTCTGAATGTTGATCATAGAAGAGGTCATATATGTGGGTGAGTGATGGTTGGGGATAAAATGGAAAAATCCATATGTCTTACTCTCAACTTTTCTTTGAATCTAAACATAGCTAAAAGAAAGAAGTGTACTTTTAAAGTATATTATAAAAATAGACAAACTGAGGACTAGACCTGAACCATCTCCACTTCCTCAAGCTGTGCTGCCAAGAGATAAGACGAAGGAGAAAAAAAATGTTCTTGCTCTCTTAGTTCCTTCTCTTGGCTCTAATGCCTCTCAGTTGCAGACTTTCACACGGAATTGCCAATAACATGGACAGTGATCTTAGTTTTCAGAGTTGCGGGTAAGTTTAGAAGTAAAGATTTAAAATTGAGGTGTATTAGCTAAATTCAGCAGGTTAACTGGCCAGAATTAATCTAGGGTTTCCAAGGACATTGTCAGTGACCGTTGTTATCCTTATATCTCTTCCACGTGGGTTTTATTAGCAAAGATGAGCTTCACAGTTGCTCCAACTCTCAGGTCCACAGGATCCAAGAAGGACTGGCTCTGGGTAGGCGAGACAGAATCGAATCATGTAACTCACCTTTAAAACCACTTAGCTTGCCGAAAGTTGGGATTGAGTTGCCGGTACCTGGGTTTTACATTAGATCTGAATCGGCCACATGCTACACAAGATAGGCGAATTAGCAGCAGGACTCAGTGATGCACAGGACTGTACAAAAGCACTGAGATGATTATAGATTATAAATTAACTCTAAATAAATTAATTTGACACACAAAACATTGCTTTTATCTATGAAAGCTGTAGAGAATGGCTGAGATATTTTGAATACAAGTCCATTTTGCACTCTTTAGACTAATATAGTTTCAGAAAGCATTACTCTAGAATTTGAACAAGGACAGAAACCAACTATCCTAACATGAATTTTAAATGATGAAATCCCCCTCCAGAGGGTGTGTGTAAGAATAGTAGGAAGGGGATGGAAGCAATGGTAACTTTAATTAATTGATTGTTTGGGCAGAACAAGAGGAATAAAGCTAAGATTTTAAACCATAGGTGATTTAATGATTTCCTGGGAAACTTATTAAAATGCAAATTTAAATGCCCCATCCTCAGATGTTTTTTAATTAGTGTAAAATGAGCGGTGTGTTTAGAATCTTAATTTTCAATTAGCACCCAAAGGTTCTCATGGCCATAGTTCCCAGAGGTTTAAGATGATTCCCAGTTTTCTGACTTGAAGTGTTGACTTAAAAATTTCATTAACCTAAAATCAGAGAAAAAGAATAATATTAAAAGGGGTTAAAGTAACCAGCATGTTTTTTTTTATTGCTGCTATTGTTACTGTTTCTTTTTCTTTAATTTCTTAAACCAATATCAGTACTAAAAGCTCTCTGCCCTTGGAAATCCCTCAGCCCTGATTAAACTGGACTGTTAGCCATTTAGATTTATAACAGAAAATGTAAATGTATGTAGTCATACAGTCCTGCTTGCATAATGTCTAAATATAGACATATAATGGGCCATTGTAAATTTAGAAACTAAGAAAAAATTTGAGCTGAAATACATTTAGAAGTCACTATTATATGAATAGAAGTTGAAGTAATGAATTTTATGACACCCTTCAGGATTAATTTCATAAAGTAACAATAAGTAAAGAGGGAGAAGGGAGAGAAGATGAGAAGTAAGAGGAAGAGGTAAACAGGAACAGGAGAAAGGCAATGAGGAGAGAACAGTGAGGTAAGGATTAGTGGTAGGAATGATAATAAGTATTGGTATCTAAGCAACTATAGCCGAGAAGGAGAATAAGAAGGTGACAATGAGAATGACTGAACATCAGAGCCCACGATCACACCTCCTTTTTAAAGGAGGGACCTGAAATATTGAATGCTTCCCCTTCCATTGCTTTCAGTATTTAGATCAAAAGTGAGTTTAGCAGCAACAATTTGGATGGCAAGTGTGGGGCTCTGTTAATGACTGTCTTAAGAACTAGAAAGAAAAGACAATGACAATATACTTTTAACTGGTGAACTAATCCAGGCTGACTTCTGTTTGGCATTGTACCAGCCAAACAGAAAGAGATGTGGATCAACTATGTGGGGTCATTGTGCCAATTCCTGTACCTGTGAAAATCAGAGATTCATTTGGGATAAGTTTTCCAGTACCTGCCCAGCTATGTTTCTGGGTGGTCTCTCCCTGAACCTGATCCTAGAACACAATGATTGACTATCTGGCCAGTAAGCTCCCAGGATATGCCTGTTTCTCCCCTCCCGTCAACAGGGCTGGGATTATGGACATAATCCACTGAGCCTGGTCTTTATATAGGTGCTTGAGTTTCAAGATCAACTCTCCAGGCCTAGACAGGAAGTACTTTACCAGAGCCCTCTCCCCAAACTCCAGCAACAGAAATTTTCAATAGATATGAATGTATTTGCTTTTTATTAAGTGGTATTCATGAGTAGAAAGTTTTTGTGGAACATTAATTGAAGATGTGTTAGATTTATTTATGTTGTAGAATATTTCTTTTAATGATGCAAAGACGTGCTGCATTCTTTTATGTCACATTTGTTTAACTCTGTGAAACTGTGTTACTTTGCTGCCTAAAACACTGATTGATCTACTAAAGAGCTAAATGGCCAATAGCTAGGCAGGAGAAAGGATAGGAGGGGCTGGAAGGCAGAGAAAATAAATAGGAGGAGAAATCTGGGAAGAGAGATTGAGAAATGAAAAAAAAGGAAGAAGAAAGGAAGACACCAGGGGCCAGTCACCCAGCTATATAGCAAACCGCAGACTTAGAAGTAAAGAAAGGTATATAGAATAAAGAAAGATAAAAGCCCAGAGATAAAAAGTAGACAAGATAATTTAAGTTCTAGAAAGCCAGCTATGTGTGTGTCTCTTAGGTTCTCCTTGTTCCTTAGCTTCTCTAGGATCATGCACTATGGGCTTGTTATCCTTTGGTTTACAGCTAGTATGTTATCCATTTATGAGTGAGTTCATATCATGCTCATCTTTTTAGGTCTTAGTTACCTCACTCAGGATGTTTTTTCTAGTTCCATCCATTTGCATGCAAATTTCAAGATGTTATAATTTTTAACCACTGAGTAGTCTCCATTGTGTAGATGTACCACATTTTCTTTATCCAATTTTGGTTGAGGGGCATCTAGGTTGTTTCCAGGTTCTGGCTATTACAAATAATGCTGCTATGAACATAGCTGAACAAATGTCCTTGTGGTATGGCCAGTATCTTTTGGGCATATGCCCAAGAGTGTATTTCTGGGTTTTGAGGTAAAAACAACCAAAGCAGAAGGCAGCATCTAAGATACTACAGTTAAAATCTAGATATTGAGGTTCTCTTAAAAAGTAAGTTCTGGAAACTGAATCTGAGTTTTTATATGCTAGGGATCAGCCATGGACTTGGATAAGGAGCACAAAATGCTATTTTCCAGTGTCTACCCTCCCTCAACAATTTACAACTCTCTCATCCATCTTTAGCCTGCTCTTTGGAAGCCTTTGACTGTTATTCAGGTATAAAACTATAAAAAACAACTATACAGAGGTGTTGGATTCAGTGAAACCTTTGACTTTTATTTTTCTTTATAATGCTGGGAATAACTAGGCTGTAGCAGGAGTGGTTTGGGGTCAGCCTTAGGTACACAGCAGACCTTGTTTTAAAAAGAATTAAATTTTTAAAAAAATAATAGAAGAGGGCTGGAGAGATGGCTCAGCGGTTAAGAGCACTGGCTGCTCTTCCAGAGGTCATGAGTTCAATTCCCAGCAACCATATGGTGGCTCACAACCATCTGTAATGAGATCTGGCGCCCTCTTCTAGCGTGTGGGCATGCATGGAGGCAGAATGTTGTATACACAATAAATAAATAAAT
Source organism: Ondatra zibethicus (assembly GCA_004026605.1). NCBI lineage: Eukaryota > Metazoa > Chordata > Mammalia > Rodentia > Cricetidae > Ondatra > Ondatra zibethicus. Next base: position 71,242 of record PVIU01005182.1, read on the forward strand.
CTCTTTAAAAAAAATAATAGAAGATATGTGTTTGGAATATTTATTGCTAACTTGAAAAGACAAGAGGATAATTACTGATGCAAAGTCAAAATGTAAGAAGTGATTTAGAAGAGCAATGGAAATGCAGGCCTGGGATGGGAGAGATGCTTAAAGAACATAGCAGCACACATATAGGATTATAACACTGGGTATAACTTAACTGGAGACTCTTGACACAAGCACAAAAGCTTCATTTTAGACCTATGCAGATCAAAAGTTTGCAGTTTAATAAAATCCCCAATATATTCAGTTATACCAAGAGATAGCTATTTAGGGATTAAAAGTGACCTCAGGTTTTTGTGTTCACGGAGAATGACCTGATTTAGGAGGTAGTCTCTGGCCAGTTCTTGGGTGCACCCCAACAAAAACAAAGCTTAATTCAAATTTGGATTAAAAAAATTATACCCAGTAGTTAATTGTTTCATACTTTGGAGTGTTTTCCTACAAAAAGATCAAGGAAGTATATCTTTATAAATCCAGAATTCAGAAACAAGATTCCACTACAGCACAAATGACCCATTTCCCAGACTTGCCAAATAATATTTCTTTATACATAATGCATCTTTTCCTTGAAGCTAAAATTTATTTTGCTCAAGCTCATTTGCCGGATCCAAGTGTGACCACAAAGAGTATTTCTTGGACTGCGATTCTGTGTGACTTAGTTCAGTGTTGGCAGTGGTATGATTCTGGAGAGTAAATGGGAATTTGCAATTGCTGTGAAAGAATTCTTGAGGGCTTTGGTATACAGCCTTCAGGCTCCTCCCAATCTAAGTGCTTATCACTACTTCCCAGAAATGATGCAACTTTGAACTGCCAATCAAGAAAATCCACAGTGGAGCCTGAGTTGTATAATGAAAGAAATGAAAATTCAAAATCACCTATGAGAAATTTATGCAATCGGCAAATTAAATCCTTTTTTTTGGCACGCCCTAATTTGTTTGGAGTAGCAGTTCTGTTTCTACTACACTGTTAAGAGAAATGCTTCATTGACTTCAATTTCTCTATTATGTCCGCACTAAGCCAATACCATTATAAATTCAGCTACTACATAATATGAGCTTTATCAATTGATTAAGTTTCCTAAGGAAAATAAGGTCTAGATGAAGGTATACCCCAAATGCTGTAATCCTACCTTTAGGGAAAAAAGCTCATATTTTCAAAAGTAAATCTGAAGAGAGAAATACTTTACAGCTTCTATGACAGTATGAAAAATGTTCAGATCCAAAATGTCAGTGTTCCCTTAGACCTAGAGACTCTTAATCCGAAGACTTACAACAAAGGAAGAAAAGCATATACTGCAACACGTGAAATGGGAAATGCTTCAATCAATCACCTATTGCCCAGCAGGTCTTTTCAGTTATATTGAAATCATGTGGGTCAGTCCACTGAAACATATCTGGCAATCAGGAAAAATGAATGGTATTACATTCCCCCTGTTTCTCCTGTGCTTATGTCTCTGAAGTTTTCTGAAAAAGATTTAGTGAAATTTCAGACAGAGTGTGATTTTTTTGTTCCTGTGCTCTTTCAAGGGGATTCACCAAAGAGAATGCTAAACAGGTCTCTGTGACCCCATTGGCACAGTGGGTCAGAGGGACTAAGAGGAAAAATGAGATCAGAGGAAGCCCCTTGCTCTTCTATTCAACTTTTAAATTTTTTCTCTCTCTATTCATTTTAATTTAAACAGGATTTTTTCCTCTGCTCTTTTCTCAGCACAATAATATTTCTTTACAAAGGTTTTGATTCTTTTCCAAGAGATGTAAGAGCAAATGAGAAAGTTATTGAAACTGAGGAAGAGTTATGATCAAATTATGAAACCCAGATAGATTTTTTTATCCCAAAGTCAGACATCCTGGCTGCTAACTTCAAACATAGTTTAACTTTCTCTGAATTGATGGCATCAGCAATTTCATCTACTTCTAACTCTTAGAGACTGATTCAAAAAAAGCCACTTCCTCTCTCCCCTATGCAAGTTTTTGTCTCTGAATCATTTTGATTTGTTGTAATGCATAACAAACACGTGGATGTAAACAGCATGGGATTGTGATCATTTTAGAATTCTAGACCTTTATATTTACTGTAGTCAGCATTCTGGGGAGCTGCTATCCTGAAAACTCTGAGGAGAAACCACACCCTTTCTTCTTTTCTAGTTACCAGAGCCACAAACTTAAGTCGCATTCCACCAATGATGCCCAAAAATAATTTCACATGTAGATGAGAGATATTTATATACAGCTGGCCATCAATAGATTATTTGCTATTAATTTAATAAGAAATATTCTTATTCATTTCCCAGAGAGATATACACATGCTTGTTAAGTATTTTTTCTTAAGCGACAAACCTCTCTGTCGATGCAATGATCCCAATCAGACCAAATCACACCGAATTAGAAGATGTCCATGTTTAATGGCTGCAAGCACTCCCAGGTGGCCCATAGAGGGAACAAGGAGAGGGGAAGAGGGAAAAGAGGAGACCACGTGTTCATTCTCTGGAGGGACAATTTAAATAGCCTGTGGGAGTGGTCTTGACCTTCCCTGGGGAGAGGTCACCAAAGGGCATTTGGTGGGCTCTCTCGGGAGGTGGAGTTTGGGCTGAGACAACTCCCTGGGGAGGGAGCTTTGAAATGGAACTTTCCACCCAACATTCCAAAAATGGATGCCAGGAGCTGGGGTGAAGCCTCCTAACTAAGCAACCCAGACTCTTGTATAAAGGGGTGCCAGGGAGCTGAGGTGATGCTGTTAGTCAAACAATGCTGCATTATTAACTAAACAAAAGAAGGGGGAGATGTTGGAGCCCACAAGACTATACAGTGAATGCACAGCTGACAGACCAACAGGCAGATCCGCAGGAAGTGTATATGTCCACATGGAATAACCCATTTTGCAGAGCTGCGGGAACACTTGTCTTTTGGAAAAGTCACTGTCATGTCCGTGGAAACCTTGTGAAGTCATGATTCTTCCCTTTAAAATGGGATTAATTCCCAGAACACCTCAGCAGTGTAACCTCTGCACCGGCAACAGAATGACCTTGCTCCATTCCCCCACACCAGGAGAACTTGGCATTCACTCTTTGTTCTAGTAGTCAAATTTACAAAGAGCCAATCTCACAGAATTACCAGCTAACAGACCACATAGAAATTTCTATAGAAGACAGGCTCTGAGCAGGAAGGCAGCATGTCCCACCTTTGCTAACAAACAAATCTGGGTATCCCCTAAGCTGGTTATCACCAAAGAGATTAAATGAGGAGAATGGGTGAATCCAGGATTCAGGGATGTTTAGTAACTTTATCTAATGGTGTGGAATGTCAGCTACTTCCCCTTGAATACTGGCTCTTTCATGGGTGACGTCACCTGTTCCAGAGTACTGCTTTGTCGGGTTCCACCTGTCCCATTTGTGATTTTAATATGCATATTATCATTGTCCTTCCCTATGGAATTCTCCAACTATGTCTGTAAAAAATCTAGAAACCTCGTGGAGCTCACCCCTTTATTCCTTTCTTTATTCTTTTTCTTCTTCTCCTTGCTACTTCTGCTCCTACTTTTCTTCTTCTTTCTTCTCCTTATTCTTCCCCTTATTCTTCTTTTTTCTCCACACCCTTTCCACTTCACTTTCTATCTCGCATGAAAAATAAATAGCATACAGAGGTAACGTTATTTGAATTATTTTTTTTTTACCCTCAGATCCTTGCCTGCCATAGACATCCAATTCTAAGCCCTGAGGCTAGTACACAAGGCTCCCCAATAGCTTTCATGCTTCCTTACCTCTGCCTTCCCTAAATTCTTGTCCTCCTTGCAGTTCCATGCTTCTTCTTCTTCTTCTTCTCCTTCTCCTCCTCATCCTCCTTCTCCCCTCTCTCTCATCATTTCTCATGCAGCAGCAACATTGTGTATTTTTCATTTAATTAATTTTTTAGACAGCATCTACCACTAGTCCAAAGCACACCAAGTAAACGAAACTGCAGAGATCAACCAATCTCAGCCTCTACAACATTTTAGTTACAAGTGTACACTTGCCATGGATGTCTTATGCTTTGTGTACATGCGGCACCATGGTGGATATGTGAAAATCACAGGACACAGAAGACAACTTTTAGGAATGGATGCATTTCTTCCACTACAAATTCCAGGGTTCTACCTCAGGTTATCAGGCAGGAAGTGGCTCTAACAGATGAGCCATCTCCCCAGCCCTCTCTTTTATCCCACTTTTGAGGACTATTATTGAGCCCATGGCTAAAATACAGAACTGCTTCTCATTTTAAAGGTAGAATGACTAGAAACCTTGATTCCTTCTGCAAATTTAATTCACCTTTGCCATGCAACCGAACACATTCACAGATTAAAGAATTAAGATTGGGCACCTTGAGAGCCATTTTTTATCGACTGTAGTTTCTAAATGCCTTTCAATCATTTTCTTCTAATAACTATTGTATGCAATATTGATTTATCAGAATAAAATTTCGCTTTGTTTTTTGAAAGTTTCCATAAGATAGTGTATTACTGGCAGCATGTTATTGTGAAAAAAAAAAGAAGTAGAACCCAAAACAGAAATATAAATCCTGGATCTTCCTCTAATTTGATCAATATATCTAAATGTATAAATCTTGGTTTCTTTACTTATAAAACAAAGATAGTACATTACCCATGGCACAAAATTTACATATATGTTGTAGTTGCTTCTCTATTGCCATGGCAAAAACACCATAATTAAGGATTTAGAAAATTTATAAAAGAAAGCTTTTAATTTTAGATTCACAGTTACAGAGGGAAGAAGAGTCCATGGCCTTCATAGAGGGGAGCATGGTAGCAGGCAGAAAGGCAAGGCACTGGGGAGCATTTGAAAGCATATAGATGAGATAACAGAAGGCAGATGGCATCAACTGGAAGTCACGTGTGCTTTTGAATCGTCAAGCCTACCTCCATTGGCACACCTCATTCAATAAGATCACATCTCCTAATCCTTCCTAAACAGTTCCAACACCTAGAGACCAAGCATTTGAATATTTGAGGCAATGGGGGCCATGTTCACATTTCATGACCACAATGTATTTGTTACATATTTAGGGAGGTATGAATGTATGTATACCTAAAATATTCCTATTTGCAAAACATAAAATAAAAACAGATCAGTATCTCATATAAACTATTTGCATATGCTTTTATTCATTTCATAGCATGGTCTAGAGAGCGGGCAAGTTACTCCAGTCAGTGAAGTGCTTGACTACAAGATTAGGACCTTAGTTTCAATTCCCAGAACCTACAAGAAAACATCTGGGTATGGTGGTATGTGCTTGTAATCCTAATGCTTGGTAGATGGTGACAGATACATTTCTGGAGCTTGAAGGTTAGTCTGTTACTTTGGTGAGTTTTGGCATCCTATTTAAAATGTCAGACTGGGTTGTTCCTGAGGAATGATAACTAAGGTTGACCTCCGGCCTCTGTATGTACACACACACACACAAACAAGAAATGGATGTACACGTACAAATACATTTCAGCAAAACATTCTGTGTATGTTTGAGAGGTAAATGTTCATGCTCAGTCATTACCATTTTGTCTTCGCCATGAGTTTTGTCCTTCAGAATGACTAAACAGCCTTCTTTGTCATCATTTTATGTTTGCTCTGAAATGTAATCTTTCATTTCTTTTGCTGTGTATTTGCCTGATACCATTTTATCTAATTTTTTCAATCTTTTATGCTCAATGATTTTTTCCAATCAAAAGTGACTTGAATGTTCACAATGAACTACCCTGGAAGTTTTTCTCATAAGTAATCCCATATCATTTATGTTGCTCAAATCTGTAGCAATGATTTCAGTTCTTACTGTGTGCTCTATCTTGCTGTTGATGGATAGAGACTGAATTGCATGCTCCTGATCATCTCTAACCCTAAAATTTTGAAATGTGCCTTGTCTTTGATTGATGCCCATTTTCTTTTCTGTCTTGCGAAAAGTGATTGCTTCCAATTTTATTTCTTCTTTGTTTTTCTAGTGTGACATTCCAAAAGAATGGGATAATGAAAGAGTATCCTGCCCGTTAGACTAGGCCTCAAATATGTTCTGTCTTTCTTGTTCTTTTTTTTGAGGTATGTACTCACTATGAAACCCAGGATGACCTGAAACTTGCTATCTCTCAGCCTCATGCCTAGTTAATATACTACATTTAGTTTATTGTTTCAAATATATTATTCCCTTTTAATATTAAATTCAAATCTCTTATTTTCTGAATGTTTTCCTTCAATGTTATGCTAAATATTAGCTCATCGTCTACTTCTTTGCCTGTTTTCTAATTCAGGCACTCTAATATGAACTCATTGGTCCGTTGAGTTCTTCTGTGCATTCCTATACTTCATTTTTAATTTTAATTTTCCAACTTTATTTCCCCATTGAACTTCATCAATTTTTAATCAAATGAATTTTCCTTGAGGTTTTCATAAACTATTCTACTTTATTTTTACTTATAAGATAGTTTGTCTTTTCTATTCTACCGCTTTCCTAAATGAATGAACTCTATATTTATGTTTTGTTGCCTACTCTATAGTTTATTTCTATGTCAAGATCTTTGTATGCATGAAGTGGTTTTTCTAATCTGTAAATGCTTGCTTGCAGCTCTCTATTAAGCTTGTGCAGCACGGCAATAACTGCACTGTTTCTTTTATTTCATTTCTGAGTTCCGTTTTTATGGTTCTTTTTCTTCTTTTTAATAACTAGACTTGGCTTTTCTATTCAAGTTTTTGTGCTATTTAGTTATGTTCTTTTCATAACTTCCTAGTTGATATTAGGTTCACACATTGGAAGTTTTGGTCACTCACTAAGACTTTTGTTTAATATCACCTTCCTGTGTTAATGTTAATACATGAACTATGAAATGAGCTTTCTTTTTTTTCCCATATTTTTTTATTTTTTCCATTCAAAAAAATTTACATTTCCTCCCCTTCTCCCAGTCCCCTCCCACTCCCCCCCTCCTCCCTCCCGCTGCTTCCTTAAAAGAGGGCATGGTGCCCAGCCCTGTGGGAAGTCCAAGGCCCTCCCCCCTCCATCCCGGCCTAGGAAGGTGTGCATCCAAATTGACTAGGTTCCCAAAAAGATAATACATGCAGAGGAGATAGGTCTTAGTGTCATTGTTGATGGCTTCTCATTCTGCCCTCACTGGCAGCCATATTTAGAGAGTCCAATTTGATCATATGCTCGTTCAGTCCCAGTCCAGCTGGATTTGGTGAGCTCCCATTAGGTCAGGCACACTGTCTCAGTGGGTGGTCCAGCCCCTCATGGTCCTAACTTCCTTGCTCATCTTTTCCCACCTTCTGCTCTTCGACTGGACCTTGGGAGCTCAATCCATTGCTCTGGTGTGAGCTTTCTTTAATGGAGCGAGACATATGTTCTGTGTGTCGATCAAGAGTTGGGAAGAGTTGTCATCTCTGGGTTTTTCCTTTGCTTTATTGCTGTAAGATCTTTTGCATATCTGTGCATGCAAATGTGTTATGCATATGTATGTGTGTGCATGCTTGTATATGTATGTACATATGTATATAGGTGAGTATAAATGAGTGTGTATGCATGTAGAGGCCAGATGCAGATTTTTGTCCCTTCTCTATGCTTCTCCACCTTATATTTTGAAATAGTATCTCCCACTGAACCTGGAGCTCAGTAATTCAGGTAGATAGGCTGGCCAGCAAACCTTGAGGAGCCTCCTAATTCTTCCTCCTGAGTCTGAAAGTCCAGTGTCAGTACCTTCCCATCAACTAGGTTATCCAAAATGGGATCCTCATGCTTGTGAGGCATCACTTTAACAATCGAGCCAGACACCCCCCGGCACCTAGATCCATTTTGAGGGATGCTTGCCTTGCTTTGTAATAATTATCTTCACCTACAATCCTCCAACCTAGCTTCCTGCCCCACCTCTTTCCATCGTCTCTTCCAGAACAAGTGCCTTTCTGAAACTCTCACCTCTAGCTCCGAGCACTTTCAATTGTTAAAAGAAAAAAAATCCCTTCCCAATAGCCAAAGATGTGACCGGCAAAGTCTCTGGCCTGTCCCCCGTATTCTAGAGCCAGAGTGTTGACTTTGCGCATGTTCGTTTCTCTAACTTACATCTGATTACAGTTCCTATTTTCCACCCAGCTTCTGACTGGGTCTCCATGCAGTGATGTGTTATGAGTATAAAAGTTTTGGATTTGTGTACTTATTTCAGCATAATCTGAAACATTCATGTCTTCAATGCTCTAATTACTCTGTGGATGTCCTGGTTATTCAGAACTTCACCTGCTCTTCTTAACCTGCATGTGTAGTTTATAGGGTCATGCTCAGAGACCCTCACTTAGCCTCTTTTGCCTTAAAGAACATTGGTATTCATGATCATTGTTCTCTTCCCTTTGTCACAATTAATAGAGCAGATGAAATAGGATCAAAAGAAATCACTGTTGCTGAAATCTAGGAATCTGGCTCTCCTTTATGAAAATATCGGAAACTCTAAGGTGCCGTATGGTTCCCATCTGGTGTGTGTTGGCTCAAAGTGCACACATGCCTGAGTTCTTGGCCCATATTTTTCAGCCCTTTAACTCAAAGTGTGCCTTTGGCACTTTCCTCTGAATGTATCTTTCCAAAACAATCATAGTTTGTTTGGAGTAGTTTATTGGTTCTTGGAGGTCTGTCTCTCTGATCTAGGAACATCAGTACCTTTCTACAACGCTTCTCCTTTCTGCGGCTTGCAAGCTTCAAGAAATCTGTGGACATTTAAAAGTCAAAGTGCTTTGTGAAAGGTAGGGAAAATTTCACAGTCTCACTGTATTTCAGGGTAAATATAAGGACTGAATGCTTGGCAGCAGTGATGAAACATGCTTGCATGGGCATACAGACCTTTTCCAATCTTTTATTTACACATCTTACACATGGACAGGACATCACCTTAATCTCATATGCTGAAATATTGAAACTGTTATGTAAGCCCCAATCCCACCAACTTTCAACTGCTCTTTCCAAATTCTGATGCCTAAGGTATTTTTTATGCATTTTCATTCATCTCAAGAAAACTTATCATCCACCCATGCATTCTCTCTCAGTATGAAAACACTTGATTCTTGCATCCAGTTTATCTCTTTTAATATTGGAGAGAAAGGTTCACAAATTTTAGACAGGAATATTTTTCTTACCTTTTCCTGTCTCGCTGCTTTCTTTTTCTTAACTGCCAACTTCAATCAAGTATTTTTCAAATGCCAGAAAAACTTCTAGAAGCACATTTTTAACTGGAAAAAAATCACCTTCCTTCTGTGCCATCCCTGCCTACGGAGATTCATCATATCCCTCTTTTTAATCCGATATAAATTTCTCCCAAACCTTCAATATTCCAGTGCTCATTTTAATAAAGTTGATTGAAAGAAAAAGAATATGAGTAAATAAGGGTAAAAAGAAAGCCCGAAGAGCAATAAATTTCTATTTTTTTAGTCCCTTTTATGCCCTGAGAATATATTCAAGAGCATGAAAGGAAAATATGGTTCCAACTTTCAAGCATCTGGGATCAATCGTGAGACCAGATGACTTTGGTAGAATATAGTCATCTAGAGCACATCATTAGAAAGATGAGGATTCTAAAGCTACCAAATTAGAGAAGGCAGCAGCAGCAACATAATTCTACCCAGGACTTCTGCCTTTAAGAAACATGTAAAAACCTAGGAAACTGTAATTTGGGGAAACACCAAAGAGTAGTTAGTTGCTATAGTTGCATCATTCAATTAAAATATATAGTGTCTGTAAATATTCTGGGAAGAATTATAAAAAGAAAACTGAAGTTTTCCAGTGAGTACCAGGATATAGGAGCAATTTTATCCTTACTTAAGTCAAGCTCAGAACAATGGTGTCCAAAATGAAAGTAAATTAGCATTCTTACAGACCCCAATGGGAAGCTAAAGCATTTAATAGAATGTCATTTTCCCAGCATAACACACATTTGGCAGAGCCACTGAGCTGCAGATGAATGTCACTGCGGCTTTTCCAAGTCTGTATCACCAACTACTGAAGAGTTGGAGACACATTAGCTCAGTGCAGTTTCCATCATTCTGACTTCTCATTGGGAGAAAAAATTGATAACTACAATTTTGCTAAGGGCCTATAAAGCTTCCTGTGATCTAGATTTAATTTAGGCTAACTGTTAGCGTAGTGTGAGCCCTAAAAAATAGTCTGTAGAATAAGAAACTGTATATTTCCATGCAAGCAGTTAGCTACATTGAGGCTATGCTTAAGAGCTGCCTGCCCATTTCCCATTCTCCTCTTGAGTAGGTCTTAGTTAGATCCCTTAATAATAAAGCTTATATTAGTTTATTAGTTTTATAAAAGAGACCCTCATTATAGATATACATATGTAATATGTAATTACACAAATATACATATATGTGTAATATATAATTACATTGTGTAACTATAATGTATATATGTACATTTACATTTATTTACGTATGCATATATAAATACAATGTGTGTGTTCACATGCATGCATTTATACATGTGCATGTGTGTATAGTGCACTTGGCTACACATTCTCACATATAGTCAGAGGCTGACCTTGGATGACTTCTTCTATTCTCCACTGTATTTTTGGAACCAATATAACACTGAATGTAATATTTACTGTTTTGGCCAAATTGGCTGTCCAACCTCAGGGATAGGCTTGTCTCTGTCCCCGTAATGCTGGGGTTACAAATGGCTACGGTGACACTCATGTTTCCTGTGAGTATAAGGACCTGAGTTTAGGTCCTTATACTTGTACAACAAATATTTCAAGCCACATAGACATCTCTGCAGTCCATGATTCCAGTTTGCAGAAAGAATTACCTCAACAAAAAGAAGGGAAGTTTGGTAAATAATGCAAATATTTTAAACAATCAGTGAGATATAAATATAATTCACATTTCCTGGGTTTTTATCTATATAAAGTTTATATTTAGGTATACAGTGATTGTCTTAGGAATCTAAGTAGATATACTCAATAATTTTAATCATAAACAACATGTTGTAGTATGTTATTAGATGTTATGTAAACCATAAAAGACATTCCTATTAAGTTAAATATGATCATCTTTCATAAAGTTCTTGTGGTCCTGTTACAGGATAGTATACATCATTAATCATTTGGGGTAATTATAGAAAGCACTGTTTTTCAACCTATCTTGCCAACAATATTCTATTTTTAGAAATGAGTGATGCTTCAGAACCATAGCAGCAGATATCTGAGAGGAGTTTAGGTGAGGCTCCAGTATTGACAGTGTAGCAGATCCTTGAACCAGACCAACGACACATTACCCAATGAGATTTGCAAATAAAGCTCAGTGGACAAAAGCTATACTGTGTGACACACTAAGATGCCTAAAGAGGTGTTAGAGGGGCAGGGAAGATGGAGGCCCAAAGTGTCATTTTGTTTGTTTGCTTGTTTTGTTTTGCATTTAATTAATATTCTTTACATTTTGGGGGGGGATGCTACATGAGTGAGGGGTGGCTATGGAGGGACTGGAAAATAAGCAGAATTAAGATGCATGATGTGAAATTAGTAAAGAATCAATAAAGCAAATTATGTGTAAGAATGGCCAAGATCAAGAACACTGATGACAACTTATGCTGGAGAGGTTGTGGGGTAAAGGGAACACTCCTCCATTGCAGGTGGGAGTGCAAGCTGTGGATATCAGTATGGTTATTCCTCAGAAAATTTAGAAACAACCTTCCTCAAGACCCAGCAATACCACTTTTGGGTATATCCCCTAAGGAAGCCCAGTCATACCACAAAGACATGTACTCAGCTATGTTCATAGCAGAATTGTTTGTCATAGCCAGAACCTGGAAACAACGTAGATGCCCCTCAACTGAAGAATAGATAAGGAAAATGTGGTACATTTACACAATGGAGTACTACACAGAAGAAAAAAATAAGGACATCTTGAAATTTGCAGGCAAATAGATGGATCTAGAAAGCATGATATTGAGTGAGGTAACCCAGACCCAGAAAGACAATTATCATATGTCCTCACTCATAGGTGGTTTTTAAACAGAAGGCAAAGAAAACCAGACTACAAATCACAATCCCTGAGAACCTAGACAACAACGAGGCTCCTAAGAGAGACAGACATACATGGGTCTAATCTACGTGGGAAGTAGAAAAAGACAAGATCTCCTGAGTAAATTGGGAGCATGGGGACCATGGGAGAGGGTTGAAGGGGAGGGGAGAAGCAGGGAGAGAAGCAGAGAAAATGTAGAGCTCAATAAACTAAAAAAAAAAAAATAAAAAAATAAAGGATGGCACATAAAGGATGGCAAAATATGAATTGGGAAATGTAAAACAAGTTAAGACAAACTCATCATATAACATATAAGTACAGGCCAGGTCTTTCCCTTTTCCCAACAGAGAATAAATCTCTAAGCTCCAGAATTAAAATACAATACTCTAACAATGCTTAAATTGATCTCAGGCATTTCCTGGAAGTGTACATAATGAAACACTATCACTTAGAAAGGAAACTTGTGGCTGGAGAGATGGCTCAACAGTGAAGAGCACTGTTCTTTAGAGGACCTGGGTTCGATTCCCAGTACCACATGGCAGCTTACAACTGCTTGTAATTCTACCTTCAGGGACACTGACACCCTCACTCATGCTTGCTTGAAAAATATAAATGCACATGAAAATAAATAAATCACTATAGAAAGGAACCACAGCAAGCCTTAAAATTGAAGCAGAATTAATTTAATTAATGAGTTTAACATTTAAAAATGTTTCTTATTGTTGGATAACCAACTGGAGTGCTCTTCTCTGGGGAAGATTATTTCTCCCACTCTGAGAATCCTTGGTTGTTAATAGCTCTTGGTGTATGGTTGAAGCTTCATGGAATTTCCCCAGTTGGCCTTAGCATGTTTAATAGTGTTTTCATCTTTGTTAAGTTCAGTTAAATGAGTGGTTTTCAACCTTTCTAATGTTGGTAATCTTCAATACAGTTCCTTGTGTAATGGGGACCCCCAACCACAAAATTATTTTGTTGCTACTTCAAAACTATAATTTCGCTACTGTTAGGAATTGCAATGTAAATATCTAATATGCAGGATTTCTGGTATGTGATCCCAAAAAAGTCACGACCCACATGTTGAAAACAACTGGTTTAGGCATTCCTGTTGCCGACACTTTATGAATATTGCCTCTGACATTCCTAGGAGAAATAATCTCACAAAAAAGCCATTGTTCCTCTGTTTTAAGAGACAAGGAGTGCAAAGTAAGACATATTGGAACACTATTTTAGAAATTTGTATATTGTACTATATACAATACATGAACACTATATAGAATATCATAAATACAATAATCACTGTGTGTGTATTCTAACTAAGAATTATTTTTTCTAACGAACAAACTTGTATTTCGAATAAGTAACTGGCTAGAGATGAACAAAAAGACAGAGAATGAAGCACTAGTTCAGGCAGTTTTTGAACATTATTAGTGACACGTGCCTTCAGACAAACAAAAAACATTTCAAACAAATACTGCTTGCTAACAAGCAGAGTTCATTAATGTAGATATTTACGTTAGCAGCTATTGCGACTTTACTTGATATATAGTAATTATGCATATTTATGAAGTACAGATTCCAGATATTCCCTTTTAACAGCTACAATTTCATTAAAATTCTTCTGATGCCGAGTTGTAATTGCCAGAAGTTCATATACAAAAGAAAACTGATTCATTTTTAAAACTCCCATCGTATCATTAATCGTGTATCTTTTCTTCAAACAATCTGTGCATTACTTCAAAGGGTTTTTTTAAAATTTATTTGGAAATAAAAAGTCGCCATACACATGTCATACTGAGATAGACAGGGCTTTTCTTGCAAAATTAAAGAGAATTTTTCTATTTTAATGTCAAAATGAAGCTGAGCTAAAAAGACAGGAAGGAAGCGGTTTGATTTGGGTTTTGTTTATCTCGGTGGTTCTCTTGACAATCTACTGAACTGGTGTTTTATGCAATGAGCCTTTGCAGGCCGTGTCAAGACAGCTTGCTGACAACTCTTTTCTTATTTAAGAAATATATGCGCAATGGCTGTAGTGTCTGAAGTTTCCTTTGAATCAAATTTGTAATGTACTTCCTTTGGCTTCATTTCATTTGGAGTGTGGCAGTAAAGCATTTGGCAATGAAGACTCCTCTTGTTTATGTGCTTTTCTACAAACACAGGGGAGACAGAACATGTATTAATGATGACCCCATCTGAAACAAAAATTTAGTGACTGAAGTCTTACATGCATTACTATATTTTATTATAGCATTATATATTAGCATCTTATTTTCCTGGGGTATTCCTTATATAAAACTACCCTAATGACTTTACATTGGTGTGGCTTAATATTTTATATGCATTTAAATGCACCTATGTCAATTTTTTCCCAAGGGAAAGCACAAAGTGATTCCTGGAGTGGGTGTACTGTAATTTCTAAGATCAGTTCTTTCTTCCATTTTTCTCACCATAAATTCCCTGTTTTCATTAAGAGAACACGAATCACTTGAAAACCACCATTTATGGCATACATAACACAGGTTGATCCGATGAATGTTGATGCCCCACTTCAGTCAAATATGACATGGATTGTACAAGGGAAGTAACATTCTCATGATGTTCCTAAGTTCATCTGATTGTCATTAAACTCCTCAAATATTTCTTTGAAGTCAGTGGATTTGGTCCTGCAAAGGTTTTTGCAGAAATAAAACAGCAGATAAGAATGCATCCCAGGGACACTGGGTGTTACTGACTGCAGCCTTTCCTGATAGTGCTTTAGGAGGTAAGAACTTACTTTCAAATGACACTGTCTCACTCTCATGCTGTGGCCCTCTCACTTTATACTCCTCAGTTTTGAATGCCTGGTGTCAATCGTTTGATTTCTTTCCAAACCTCGGAAAGCTGAGTAATCAGAAAAATGCAAACATTTTAGAAATTGTGTGATAAAGCTCCAGCATTGTTTGACAGTGTAGCTATGATGACTGGATCTAGTATTTACTGTCACTCATTTAGAGGTTATTACTGTTCCATTTACCTCAAGACCTAGAAGGCAACCTTGAAGAGATAGCACAAGTATGAAAATATGTTTGCTATCTTTCTCAGCTTTCATCCATAATAATAATCAAGTCACATTATCCCAGTTCCCATTATATTGGTAATGCCATGATCAGCCCTGGTTATCTATCAGGGAAACTTCACTTTTAGCAATCATAAAGAAAAAAATCTCCCCATAATTTATAATTAGAATTAACATCCACCAAGTTTTGAAAGGTAAGGATTGGACAAAAGTAAAACAACTAATAATGGCACAATTCATAGAGGGATCACCTGAGCTAAAGGAAGAGAATGAAAGCCTGAAAATATCAATTGAACAATATAAGACTTTCTGTAACTCTTCTGATACTGTTCAATCAGGAAAAAAAAATAAGGAAAAGGAAATGTATAAACCCAACTTAATCCAGCTTCTAGAGAAACACAAAAACAGCATTACACAGCGTGGGCAAGTTGTATTTATACATTTATGGGTGAGTGTGTGTGTGTGTGTGTGTGTGTGTGTGTGTGTGTGTGTAAAAAAAGATTAAAGAACATGATGTCATGAATTTGAAAGAGAACGAGAAATACATGGGAGGACTTGGAGGGAGTAAAGAAAGGGAGAAATGATGCAAATGTAATACAATCACAGAATTTAAAAAAAATAGCCATGGGTAAAAAATATTCAAAGCATTTGTATTTCTGTAGTTGTGACCACTGTGAGTTGGTAATTCTGCGTGGCACAATAGGTCTACATGCTAGGGACTGAACGAGAATATTTGAGGAGAATCTACACATGGAATGAGGAGTGAAGGTGTAAGAAGAACCTCAACCGTATCTAAGCACATGTCTCTCATAAACTCTAGTACCTGCTTCCTACAGAGGGCTGTACCTGCTGTTCTCCTTTAACTGCTTTATTGTCACTTATAATTATCAATGCTTTTGACAGCCTGAATTTGATGGACCCAAAGACGGACATCCTGAGAAACAGTTTCTCAACTGTGCTTGTGAACAAATACAGTCCATCACACAGTGGAGTTTCCTGGGAATTACATTCTTTGCTGTGTGGGGGTATGAGAAGAAGGCTGGAACAAGTCCAAAGGCTTGTTCATCAAATGTCTTTCTCATCCTTTTGGAAGCACAGAACCCTCCTTGATTGTTCTGTTACCGTCGTCAACAAATAAGGAAGACTTAAAATGTGGTGGTGAAGCAAAGCTCAAAATGCTATGAAAACTCAGATTCCAGTCTAATTTTATTTAAATAAATGTTGTGTCTGTTTCACACCTGAGCTTGTGCACTAACATTTAGCACTTCAGTTAGGGTTCAGGGATTCATTATTAAGTAATTTCCCTAGTGTAGCAGAAACTTTCTAAAATATATGATGGTGATCCTAATGGGGTCTCCTAATAATGGGGATACAGAGGTTTTTAGTACAGAGACAAGTTGCATTCAACTGAGTTGTTAGCCAAGGGAGTCCCATGAAAGTCCCAAACAACCCAGACTGCTGCTGACAAAGGGTTGCTCTCTACAGATTGATGGCAGGGTCCATTACTGAGGATAATACCCATAAAATTCATTGATCTTGGAGAAGTTGAGCTGGTGCCTTCCTCCCTAAGTTCTAGTGTCTTTGGTGGGGGAAGATACTCCGCAGTCTAACAAAGCAGAAACATAAACACCAACCTCGCCACAAAACCTTTGACCTACATTCTGTGTTGCCTACAGGATAAACTATAGCAGAAACAGCACGGAACTTATGGAGTAGCCAACCTATGTCTGATTTGACTTAAGGCCCATCCCATGAGACAGAAACCATACCTGAAACTGTGTGGATGACCAAGGACCAGAAACTAGACAGCCCAGAAACCTATGATAAAACTAAACAATACTAATCTTAAAAGGTATCAATAAAATGACTCCTATTGTACTATACTCATATATCAGTGCCTTATCCAGTCATCATTTGGGAAGCTTCTTCCTGCAACAGATAGGAGCCAATGCAGAGACCCACAGCCAGACATTACTCAGAGAGAGTCCTTAGAACACATAGCTCAAAATGGGAGGTCTCCATCAAATCTCTCCTTTAGAGCTCAGGGAACCCTGTACAAGAGGAGGCAGAAAGAGTGTAATAGAGGGAATGGAGGACACCGGGAGAACTAGGTCCTCTGAACCAACTAAGCAAAGCACATATGAGCTCGCAGAGACTGAAGCAGCAATCACAGGGCCCACCCTGGTAAGCACCAGGTCCTCTGCACGTATATTATAGTTTATCTCAGTATTTTTATGGGACTACTGAGTGTGTGAAGGAGTTGGTCTCTGATTCTCATGCTCTTTTTCTTCTGTTGGATGGCCTTGCACAGACCAGTGTGATAGTTTTTGTTTTATCTTATTATCTTTAAGTTTGTCAGAAAAGCAAAACCCTCTATGAAATAATGAATAATTGTTACTTCATATTACTGTTTGTGTTAATTTCTTATCTAGCAATAGAATCAATACAACTATCATGGATATTTCATCCTTAATATTTATTTTCAGTATACATATAATATATATTTGTTACATATATATACATAATATACTGTCTCTTATAATGTATGAATATTCTTAGACTAACAAAAAAAACAATTCTATGTTAGCCCAGGGAAATTCAATAAATTTCAAACTGGTACAGATAAAGACCTCACTATGTAGCTCTGGCTGTCCTGGAATCCACTATGTAGATCAGACTGGCTTTGAACTCACAGAGATCTTACTGCCTCTGCCTCCCAGGTGCCATGCTCAGCTCTGACAATAGTTTCAAAACGCTTTTCTTAACAACTCTAAAACACTGGAAATCAAAACCCAATTATACAATTCTATAAACAACTACCAATAAATAAATGGAAAAGCATGTATCATGCCCTCTGGGATAACCACAGTGCCCAGAGGAAAACATGACTGTCTATATTAATTTAGAAGTTGCTTGTATGAAAATAAAAGCTTAATTTTCCAATTTGAGAAATTATAGGATACATAATGTTTAGCTGAGAAGTCTAAAAAGATGTAGGAAATGTAAATTAATAAATTAAAAGGCTAGGATAGAAAAACAACAAAATTAAGAGGGGGTAATTAACAAATGTTAAGGGGTTATTCTGGCAGCTCTATATATTTGAAAGCATTTTTGGGCTGTATATTTTAAGAGATATTAGATTTATTAAAATAAAATGAAAGTTCAAAGACTGTCTAGTTGTGGCATTGGTCTCTCTGGGTCTGAGTTAATTTTTTTGTGAGGAAGAAGATTTACTTTGATTAGCATTAAAATCATGAGCTACAAAAAAAAAAAAAACCCGAGAAGATTGCTATGCAAGTAGACACATAGATAAAATGTCATAAATTACACCTAACAGAATTTTACAGTGTTTTAGAACACCAGAAGACTAGCACCCTAAATCTGTCAGGGGACATAACGACAGAGAGAAGAAACATGCAATGAGCGGAATGAGAAAATGTAGCTGTCTGTTTGGCAGGTGAAATGTATGCTCATGCAACACCACAAAAATTAACTCCAAATCACTGAAAGCAATAATTAAAAAGAAAATGTCTGGAATGAAACTACAGGCAATGAATTTTTAAAGTTCAAAGTTGACAGATACCTATTTCTTTACTTTAGAAAGGTATAAATATGTAAATATCAGTGACAAATAGCGTTATGATTCCCATGTGCCCTTATTCAGTTTCAACTCTTCCTCCTTTTTGCAACCTTTTGTGACATTGATAAGCCATAGTTATGCAGGCAAAAACTCCTCATATTTGATATGGAAATTTGGTGGAAGAAAAGAAACTAAAATGCACATGACATTTTTTCAGCTTTTAAAAACCTGATGGAGAAGACTTGTTGGAATAATTAGCTGCAGAAAAGTAATCACTTTGCTCTTCCCATCTGACCTGACGCTCTACCAAAACACAGAATCAAAAATTATAGTCTCCTCAATTAAATAAAAGCTGTGAATGTAAAAAGCATCTGTCAAATGCAGTGCACCTGGGAGCAAATAGAAGATGTAACTTGCTACACTTCATGGGTGACTTATTAAGAATTATAGGGCATCACTCTGAAAAGTCTGCCATGATTTCCTTAGACTGGCAAGTGCTACGGGCATAAGCCAAAGATGGGAGGAATAGACCCCAATGAAACCCAATATCAAATTATGGAATAATAAAGTACTTTTCTGCAAGTCAGATCTTTTGGAAAGAAAATCAAGAAATAAAATTTATGGAACAAAGAAGACAAAATAGATCTTAGAGGGGAATATGCTACTGCCACTTGACTAAACCAGTATAAGTCCTAACTGCATTCTGAGTACTCATCCTTCCACTCCCAGGTCAATGTAGCCATCATCTCTCATTAAAGAAACATCTCCTTGCAAGAGCTGGATGTGGTGGTGCACACCTCTCGTATGAGCCCAGGGGAGGCAGAAGCAGATAGATCTCTGTGAGTTCCAGTCCGGCCTTGTTTACAGGGTGAATTCCTGGAGAGTCAGGGATACACAGAGAAACCCTGCCTCAAAGAACAGAACAAAATACGAAGGAGGAGGAGGAGAAGAAGAAGCTTGTAGCAGAATAGCAGATGGAGACTATTATAGAAATCCACAATGAACTGATTGTGGGGTACTAAGTCCCAACTGACATATCTGCAACACAAACCCAAAACCAAAGGGTCGGGGAATATCACCCAAAAAGGGGAAGAAAAATTGTAACAGCTAAAGAAAATAGGAAGTCTGCTCTGTTTTGTGTCTCCTACAATTAACAGGAAGCTACACCCA
The DNA here is from genome assembly GCA_004026605.1 of Ondatra zibethicus. Classification (NCBI taxonomy): domain Eukaryota; kingdom Metazoa; phylum Chordata; class Mammalia; order Rodentia; family Cricetidae; genus Ondatra; species Ondatra zibethicus. Next base: position 91,114 of record PVIU01005182.1, read on the forward strand.
TGATACCTCAACAATGGTCTCTTAACAAGAACTGTGCAAGGATAACACCAATCGACATGCTAATATTGAAGATGAAAATCTCACAGGACTCCACCCCTAGACAAAGTGCTTCATTCAATTAACTGCTACTGCAAGAGGGAGAATAAGTCTTCCCTAGGTATACGTCCCATAATCAGAGAATCTACTGAGCAGTCAGCCCTGAAAACGTGGATGCAAGTAACACTGGAGGAACCTAGCAGCACAAAAAAAAAATTGAGAGGGAGTAAAAGAGAAGGCACAGAAGGGGTTGGAGGAAGAAGGAGTGGTTAATTGTTTAAAGGTATTTAATTATAAAATTGAAAATTAATAAAAGACAAAACAAGCATCATTTGACTTATATGTGACTACATATTTGAAAACACAAAGAATTACCTTTAAAGAAACCTATTAGAGATAATATCTTTAAAAAATCATCAGGAAATATCACAAAATCAAAATGTAAAACCAACAGATTCCCATTAGATATAACATGATTAGAAAAGTTGATGGCTTAGAAAAATTGACAGAAGATTAAAATATGTAGAGAGTAGCTTAACAAGAATGGCTAGAGAGATAAAAATAAAAAATCTTACTGAAGCATATTAGAATATCTTTTTCTTTTCTGCTAAGCCATTTATTTAAGCTTTTCCTTTTTTATTGTTTGATAATTTCATACACATGCATAATGTCCTTTGATCAAATCCATCCCCAAGCCCTCCCTTCTAATGACTCCCTTATCCCATATACTCCTTCTACCTCCAATTTCATGTGTACACTTTTAATAACCACTGAGTCCACATAAGGCTTCCTGCAAGTGCATGGGTATAAGACATCAATTAGAGTAAGAGCAGTCTCTCCAGCCTGAATCCTTGAAGCAAACTGACCCTTTTCTCCAGCAGATGTCAGTTGCCAATAGCGCCTACTACTGGTGAGACTTGATAAGCAACTCTCTCGCCCCATCCTTAATTGAGTTTTAGCTGCCTTGATGTTGTACAGATCTGTGCGCACAGTCACAACTACTGTGAGTTCATGTGTGCAATGGCCCTGACATCTGTTGTCATGAATATTATTCTGCTCTGATGTCCACTACCTTTGGCTTTTAAAATCTTTCTGGCCTTATTCCACAAGGATCAGTGAGTCTTGGGAGTCAGGGGATGAGAAAGCTGAATGGAAGATGAAGTATGGGGAAGGATAATTAATACTGAAGACTTTTAAAAATGAGTTATGGAAACCTACTATTGTAGAAAGCTTATACGTTTTATGTCTGTGGCAATTAAAGTATCATGTTATAAAGATGTTCTCTCTACTTTCACCTAAATACTCAATACAACCTTCTCTGAGAGGATACCTACAGGTGTCACACAGGGAAGCCAACCACAAAGAGATAAGAATAAAAACCCAATGCTGACTATTACGAATAACACTACTATGACCATAGTTGAGCAAGTGTCCTTGTGGTATGATTGAATGTCCTTTGCTATATGCCCAAGATTGGTATATCTGGATCTTGAGGTAGATTGATACCCAATTTTCTGAGAAAGCACAATATCAATTTCCAAAGTAGCTGTACAAATTTTCACTCCCACCAGTATGGAGGAGTGTTCCCCTTACACCACACTCTCTCCAACATAAGCTGTCATTAGTATTTTTTATCTTAGGCATTCTAACAGGTGTAAGATGGTATCTCAGAGTGGTTTTGATTTGCATTTCACTGATGGCTAAGGATGTTGACCAATTCTTTAAGTGTATCTCAGCCATTTGAGATTCGGCTGTTGAGAATTCTCTGTTTAGATCAGTACCCCATTTTTTAATTGGATTATTTGGTATTTTGTTGAATAGTTTCTTATATTCTTTATATATTTTAGAGATCAACCATCTGTCAGATGTTGAGTTGGTAAAGATCTTTTCCAATTCTATAGGTTGCCATTTTATCTTATTGGCAATGTCCTTTACCTTACAGAAGCTTCTCAGTTTCAAGAGATTCCATCTAATTGTTCTCAGTGTCTGTGCTACTAGTGTTCTATTCAGGAAGTTGCTGGCCAGTGCATTCAAAGCTACTTCCATCTTTCTCATCTATCAGGTTCAATGTACCTGGATTTATGTTGAGGTCTTTGATACACATGGGTTTGATTTTTCTTGCAGGGCAATAGATATGGATCTACGTGCATGCTTCTACATGTGGTCATCCAGTTATGCCAGCACTGCTTGTAGAAGATGCTTTCTCTTTTCCATTGCATAATTTTGGCTTCTTATCAAAAATTAGGTATTCAGATGTGTGTGGATTAATGTCAGGGTTTTCTACTTAATTCCATTGATCCAGTTGTCTGTTTTTATGCCAATACCATGTTATTTTTGTTACTATAGCTGTATAGTAGAGTTTGAAATCAGAAATTGTGATGTCTTCGGGAGTTCCTTTATTGTACAGAATTGTTTTAACTATCCTGTTTTTATTTTTCTCCATGCAGTTGAGTATTGTTCTTTTGAGGTCTGTAAAGAATTGTGTTGGAATGTTGATGGGTATTGCAATGAATTTGTAGACTGATTTTGGTAAAATTCCCATTTTTACTGTGATAATACTACTGATCCATGAACTTGTGAAATCTTTCCATCTTCTGACATCTTCTCCAATTCATTTCTTCAAAGACTTAAAGTTCTTGTCATTCAGGTCTTTCACTTCTTTGGTTAGAGTTACCCCCAAGAAATTCTATATGATTTATGTCTATTATAAAGGATGTGGTTTCTCTGATTTATTTCTCAGCCCATTTATCAGTTGTATATAGGAAGGCTACTAATTTTTTTTGAGTTATCTTGTATGCAGCCACATCATTGAAGGTGTTTATCAGCTGTAAGAGCTCCATGGAAGAACTTATGGGGTCACTTATGTATACGACAATATCATCTGCACAGATGCCCTTCAATTGAAAAAAATGGATAAAGAAAATGTGCTACATTTACACAATAGAGTATTACTGGGCTGTAAAAAACATGACATCATGAAATTTGTAGCTGAAAGGATGGAATTAGAAAAAAAGTATGCTGAGTGAGCCAAATATGGTGTGTACTCACTTATAAGTGGATATTAGCTATAAAGTAAAGGATAACCATGCTACAATCCACAGTCCCAGAAAGGCTAGGTAATAAGGAGGGTCCAAAGACAGCTGCATGGATTTCCCTGGGAAGGGGAAGTAGAAGAGATGTACTGGGTAAACTGGGGGAGGGGAGAAGGATGAGAACATGAGGGATCCATTTGGGTGGGTCAGGAGCAGGACAGAAGGGGAGAGTAATAAAAGCAATGTCTTGATAGGGGGCCCATTTCAGGGTTAAAGCGAAACCTGGTGCCAGGGAAATATAACAGAATACACAAGGATGACTCCAGCAAAGAATCTTAGCAATCGTGGAGAAGGTGCCTGAACTACCCTTCTCCTGTAATCAGATGGTGACTACCCTAATTGTTATCAGATAGCCTTCATCCAACAACTGACTGAAACAGATGCAGAAATCCACAGCCAAGCACTGGTCTGAGCTCTGGAAACCTTATTGAAGAGAGGGAGGAAAAATTATATTAATCAGGGGCTCAAGGTCATCACAAGGCAACCCACAGCAACAACTAACCTGGGCCCATGGGAGCTCATAGACTCTGGACTAACACCTAGGGAGCTTACATGGGATGAACCTAGGCCCTCTACATATATGTGACAGTTGTGTAACTTGGTCTATTTGCGGGACTCCTAACAGTGGGATCAGAGCCTGTCCCTAATGCTTTTGGGAACCTATTCCTCATGCTGGGTTGCTTTTCCCAGGCTGAATACAAATGGAAGAACTTAGTCCTACCTCAACTTGATATGCTATGCTTTGTAGACACCCACAGGAGGCCCTGCTGCTTTCTGAACAGAAACAGAGGAGGAGTGGATGAGGGTGCTGAGGAGGCAGATGGTAGTAAGGAAGGAGGGGAAACTGTGGTAGGAATGTAAAATAGATGAAAAAATAATTAATAAAAAGGAAAGTAAAAAAATGAAGGAAGGAAGAAAGAAAGGAAGGAAGGAAGGAAGAAAGAAAGGAAGGAAGGAAGAAAACCCAGTGCAGATTATCTTTGTCAACATAATCAGACTTCGAAAAGTCTAATAACAGGCAGTTCATCCCAATATGTTTAAGACCAATATAGTTCAGGGAAAGTTTCCTGGTGTAATACAATCCTCACTGGGCAAGGAAATATAATTACATTGAAATTCAACTTCAGGATACAGGTCATTTCTTCTAAGAAGATGGGTTCTGGGGAAAGGCTACATGTACCAGCTGAAGGATCTGGCCTGGTTTCAGACACACAGATAGGATAGAGGTCATATGGGCTACTATTCACCTCTGGTCCTGGTTGTGGGAGCTTGGAGGAGCCTCTGGCTATAAGGGACATTTGGATTACTAGCCACCTCTGGTCATGGTTTTATGAGTTTGATATGGCCTGACCTGTCAGAGCCCATGGTGGTGGATCCATTCCACCGTGACCAAAGGTCAGAGACGTCAAGTCTATTCTTGCTCCTTCAAGGTTTTGATAGGAGATTTGACCCAAGGAATAGTTGCCTACAGGGTGGTTGGCCTAAGGCGTGGCCAATGCATGTTCTGTCTAAACAACAGAATACTTAATTCAGGATAGAGTTACTTGATGTTTCAGGTATTGAAGAGTTAATTACTTTTTGTTCTTTGTATCATGGTAAATCACTCGTGTCTTCTTCCCCCTTTTTTGATTGGGGTATATAAGCATATGGAAAATAATTGTGGGCAAATTCAATATTCACTGGATTGCCCTCCCAACTCTATTCTGTGTCTCTGTCTTTTTCTTTTCTATCTCTGTTTTGTCTGCCTAACATTTCAAATCCCCACACCCTACCCTGGAATGTACAAATCATTGAGGCTAAACCCTGACAGATGTTGCTCCAACCTGGGACCTTGACCCTGGCCCAACATATAACACAGACTCTTAATCACTTCCAATATTCAGCTTTCTGGATGGAAGAACAGGTTTTTCATCTTTCCCAGTGGAAAGACAATCCTATGTGCTTAACATTCCTGGTTTCTCTGGAGATCTGTGGGCTCAAGGGCCTTCATGCTATGATCCCAACACTCCACCCAAAAATATACAAAGGTAAAATTTATTACTTTGACCAAGTAAAATAAATATGTAGAATGACTCTAGAAGACTAAGATCACTGAAGGGAGAAGTCCTACAGTTATAATAAAACAATACAGAGTTTTACAAATTGGCCCATATGGCACAAGTGAATTAATAACCTAGGGTTCTCTCACCTTGAATGTATGTGAGTGTTTGAATTTACATGTCAACTAACCTGAATTTAGTATTATTTTTTTACTTTTGTAGGTCCTGGACTATATCAAAAAGTGTTCGTCTTCAGTAAAGGATCCACAGTAGCAGCTAAAATATGATTATCATTTCCTCAACAAATCTAGCAGATTAAATGGGAATTCTATTTGCACTGTAAACGTAGTATATGGAACCCTCTGTTTGCTGAGAACTCACAGTCGACGGGTCACTCAGCTGAGTCACACCGATCCATTCCCACAGTGGGACCCATTGTATTCTTTCTCAGAACTAAAACCAAAATCTCAGAACTGTTCATCCCCATTCACAGAAAAATTAATTATCCAACCTAATTAAATACTTTGGAAACCCTTGAAATGTGAGTTCAAAACGTTTTCTACTGAAGCTAAATTAAGTGCTTTGGAAAAAAAATGGTAAGAGTAGACCCCTGAAAAAATTGTTTTGAATTGATAATGGGTAAGCAAGATAACAACTCTGGATAAAGCATGCAAGCTAGAAAGATTCTCGTTGAGATTACTTAAGAACGTCTGAGGCTGGCAAATAAACATGCACTTATGTTTTAAATCATTCATTAGACACCACGAATTTCTTTATGTGTGATTCGCTGGTTTCATTAGGATTTTTATTCATTTTGTTCTTAAATAATAGACCATTGTTTTTCCCATTCCATCAGTTAAAGGAATATCTAGTACCCAGACATTACCATTACCAAAGCTTTAGTGTTTGGGTAAACATCTATTATTTAGAATTTACAAAGTGTTTTTTCTTCCTCCCTGCCCTGAATACAAAAGGATATCATGCTTTGGGAATTGCCTAATGATTTATTCCACTGGTCCTTTTATACAGAAGGCATTGGGGTTCCCTTGGAGAAAGAGTGCTAAAGCCCAGAAAGAGACAGCTCCAAAGAGCTGCCAGAGCTCAGAAAACAAACTGTTTAGCAATCTGCAGACTTAAGTCTCCCTCCAGGACAGCTAGGAGAAAATGTACCAGAAACAAATGGCATGGCACACTTAGTGTGATCTAATTGAGACGGGCTTCTAGAACCCATATGTACACAAAAATGACCACTGTGAAGGGTGGTGAGTTCGGTCACTGGAACTATGTGCAATTGTGGTCTTCTTCCCAGCACTTTCTCATTTTCACACTTTCCTACGATTGCAAATTTCTGCTTTATAAAATATGGTACTTGGTTACATAAAAGCTTCAAACGTTAAAACAGAGTTTATTTGTATTCTTGTTGTGTAGAAAGGATCATAAAAAGGAAATGGTACATGGTCAGTGTCCTTTGGAGAACAATTCAGAAAAGGCTCTAGTATTCCAAAAGTACCGAAGTTCCCCCTTTAAATTAGCAGTTTAATGTATACAGTTCATTGTCAATCCCAGTATCAAACTATGAATTAAAGATCAGCGATCCAAAACACTTTCTACTAAGTACATATTTACCTACTAATTGAACTTAATACTTTTGAAAAATAATGAATATTCATTCAAGATATTATTATAAAAGGCTCATTTCTAATAAATGATGCATAAATTATATGAACAGCTATTTCAGCAGCTGAGTTTTATCTTTTATTTACCGTCCAGATGCAGGGAACAGAAAATTAAAAAATCAGCATTCTGGGCTATATAAAAATATTGCTAACATAACATTTATTCTCCATTTAAATAGCAATGCAGGCACACTGCTGAAGAAATATTTCCATATGGCATTCATAAACACTGTTGTTATTGATCCCCAAAGAGTTTCTATGTTGTAACACATTTTCAGATTGGGGCAGCATTTCTATACCACTTCCTACATTATTACATTTTTCCTATTTTTATGGATTTTTTCACTTTAAATCAAAGGAGGTTTCCATTATCTCTTTTTATAATATATTTTTAATGACCACAATCAATATTGTTAAGCAATTTAGGTTAGTGGATATTATTTGTTCTTGATACAAGAAAAGTATTACTTAAGATAAAAAAGATGTTTTATATATATGCATGTGTATACATACATCAATTAACTTAGAGGGAAACATGATATATTACTGTCTGTTAAAGTCTCAGTGTTTATTAGATTATTAAGGGTTCTGTAAAGACCTGCTCAATTTTTCATAGTCCTACACTACAATGGAAACTTCTTAAAGGTAATATACAACAATATCCAGAGAGACACACTATGCAAACCCTAGACTTTGTTCTCACACCTCTTAAATAATTCATATCTGTCATATAATGTTTTATTCCCTAGTGTTTGTAGCATGAATTCTAAGTAATCTTAAAAAAATAAAAACTCAGGGTCAGCTATCAGGGTGAAAACTGATGAACCAGAGAAGCAGAGTGGCCAGACATTAGAGTTCTTACCTCTACCATTGCCCAGACCAAAGAAGTGATCCTATCTTCAGACTGACTGCTTCAGACTGCTGCCTCAGACTGCAACGCCTCCTCTCTTCTCCTGCCTTACATTCCTCTCTCCACCCAGCCATATCACTCCTGTCTCCACCTCCCTAGTGCTGAGATTAAAAGTGTGGGATCCCAAGTACTGGGATCACCTTTGTGTGAGCTCTGTTTCTCTTTTAGACTCAATCAATTTCTTGTAGCTAAGAGTGACCTTGAACTAATAGAGACCCATCCATCTGTCACTGTCTCCTGAAACCTGTGATTCATGGTGTGTGCCACCACTGCCTGGCCTCTAGTAGCTTCGCTCTGCACTCAGATCTTCAGGCAAGCTTTATCTGTTAAACCACAAACAAAATAGTACTACAAATGTTTTTCTCTTATTCTTAGTTTTTTAGTATTTTAGATCTATGTTATTATTTTATGTATATGAGTGTTTTGTCTGCATATATGTATGTGAACCACATGCGCACCTGGTACTCTGGTACCCACAGGGATCAGAAGAAGGCATCAGATCCACTGGCACTGGATATACATGTGGTTGTAAGACACCATGTGGATGCTAAGAATCAAACCTGGGTCCTCTGCAAGAGCAACAAGTACTCTTAACCTCTGAGTCAACTCTCCAGCTGTCTATAATTGTGATTCTTTGCAGTTGAATTTCTCATTCACTTACTTGGTCTCACACTTTAATTACTTATCTTGTTTATCTATCCACATTCATTTAAGAGACGGGACTATATTTAATACATTTTTAGCATACAGATTTCTCATTCTTCATCCCTTCTCTGTTACTGTTCACCTTTTCCAAACTCCAACAAGGATGCTTCCTTTCATTTCAAGGATTCTTTTCCTAGCCTTTTCACTTTGCAGATTCCTGTTAAATCCTCCACACACATATGCTTGGACTTATAAGTACTCACTGTGTATAAATTTAGGCTCAGTTTTCAGTATCTCAATGTCTTATATAATTGATCCACACATATTGTTCCCATTCTAAGCTTTAGGAGAAGTGAAAACTTGGTTGTGCTTTGATATATGATGTGTGTGTGTGCATGCATGTTTGTTTGTGTGTGTATGCGTATTTGTGCGTGTGTGTGCATGTGCATGTGTATGTGCATGCATGTATGTTGGGAATTAAGATCAAGTCTTCTGCAAATAAGTGTACTCTGACCTGCTGAGCCATTACTCTAGCCCCAGCTCCTCTCCCCCTCCTGACCTCTCTCTCTCTCTCTCTCTCTCTTTCTCTCTCTCTCTCTCTCTCTCTCTCTTCCTCTCTCTCTCTCTCTCTCCTTCTTTTTCTTTCTTTTGAGAGGCTTTCTCTTTGTAGAATGAACTCCAACTCATGGCCACCCTCCTCCTTCAGTTTCCTGCGTTCTGACATATAAGTATGAGTCACTGACTAGTTATCTCATAATTTTTATAGACATGCTCTTCAAGATGGACACTTTAAAAAATTCCCTTCCTCTCTTTCTCATTATTAAAAATACACATGGAGGCTATACAGCAGAGAGAATTTCAGAACCTAGGGTTCTCAGGGAAGCAAACTAAGCCCTCGGGCTGAAGGTTAACCATTTACTATTAACTATTACCAGGCTAGGAACTTTTCACTTTCACCAATATGATTTCTTTGCCTTATAAAAGCATCTCCTGGCACCGTTTAGGCTGTGTCAGTTCATGAATGGTTGAATTCTCAAAACTCCCAAACATTTAGAAACATGCCCATTTGTCTTTTTTTAAAAGAATGTTTGAGAATTTCATACGCACATATGTTTTGATCAAATTTACCTCCGTTCCCTCCTTTGTAGCTCCTCCTTTTTCCCCTTGCCACTTATCCCTCCCAACTTCATGTGCTCTGTGTCTTTTTAAACAACCTTCCTTTTTGTGGTAAAATTCTCAGAATCCACCATGTAAACACAAAATATATACCCCATTGTTGAAAGAATATTGAGTAAATGGATAGCACTGGTAACAAAACTGATTTCTTTAAGTCTTTTAAACAAAGAATATATCAGAGATGTCTTGGAGTGACTATAACTCTTGATGTAACTGAAGTATTGTTAAATACAACAGTTCTCTGCTCTGACTGAATGGCAATTTTTTTCATAGACATCTACATTTCAAAGAGGCCATTGTGTACAGGACAAGTAATTTCATACAACTAGCAAATGTAGTCAAAACATTAAAACTATCCTAACTGTTTTCATGGAAACAGAAATCTTGCATACAAAGCTTCAGACACACAATAATATATGAATATAAATTAAACCATCAGTGTTTAAATTGCAGTTATAAAGCCATTGACTATATTATATGCTTGGTTTATTTCAAATAACAAATTAAATATTATGTAAGAACCAAAAATTTCTATTTATCAGATAGAGTCAAATCATAATGTAGTATTTAAAATTCTGAAGAACAATAAACAATATAACTTCAAAAATCTTCAAGAACTGCATCACTTCACTCAAAAAATATTAAAATTTTATTAAAGTCTGATAGGTTGATTCATTTGGGTAATCAATAATTAATCACTCTGAAAGCTTCAGATCCTTTATAAATATCAAAGACTTTTAGTAATTGCTTTACAAATCTGAAGTAGCACAAAGTCTACAAGCTTCATATATCATGGGAAATGAATACAAGTTTAAAAGATGAGTATTTTAAGATGAAAAATCTAAATCCCAAATGCTCATATTTTGAAATGTTTGCTCTTATAAAAGAGAGCAGTGTGGTGACAGGAAGGTAGAAATAAAACTATCTCTAGGCATAGGAGGAGCATATGTATGAGCGAAAATGCCAACAGAGGGATTCCACTGCCAATTCCTCTGTTAAAAACATCAAATATGCATCCAACACACAATTAGTCTGCATAATATTCAATTTGCAAATTCTCACCTCAGCTGTTTGTATTAATTCTATTTCCAATTGTTCCAACCCCTTCTTTCATTTGTCCCCCAATTTTAATAACCATAATTCTGTAGATAATGGTTGATAGCTATTTTCCATCATGAGTGCAGTGTCCTAGAGGAAAAACATGTACACAATCTGATTCTTTTCACAGTAACTTCTTGGTTGACTTTATTATAGTGAAATCCTACTGTGTTATAATAAGCGATACATAAAAAATCCACCTGCATAAAGTATGAAGTCACATTATTAAACACACAATGAAGCAATTATGTTGAGCCTGAAAAAGTTTCAATAGAGTAAGACAGACCATGAGGCCCAGTGGATCCATCATGATCCCGAGTGTAGCTTGGCGTTACCTGGTTGACAGATGTCAATTTGGCATTTCTCACCATTCTGGGACTATAGTTGGACTAGTCTTCTAAGCAGTAGTCATCAGTTCCAGTGTCATTTTAATCAATCAATATGGACTGATTAGGCTAAAATATTTTAGGGACAGGACAATTCATCTTAATTTTTTTCCTCTTCCCCTAACCAGACATGGGAAGGCAACTAAGTATATAATGCTGAAGTGTAAGTCAAATTGGTCTTAATAATAAAAACCTGGAGTCAGATATTAGGGGGTGAAAGTTGAAAGTTCAGAGAAGTAAAACAGCCAGTCATTATAAACTCTTATCCCTACGAAATCCTCAGACCTAGTTTCTGTCCCCTCCCACCTTATATTCCTCTCTCTGCCCAGCCATATCACTCCCTGTTTCCTCTTCCCTGGGATTAAAGGTGTGTGCTTCCCAAGTACTGGGATTAAAGACATAAAATCACAAGTGCTGGGATTAAAGCTGTGTGTCACCACTACCTGGCCTTTATGGTTAACTAGTGGCTAGCTCCACCCTCTGATCTCCAGGTAAGCTTTATTTGTTAGAGCACAAACAAAACATCGCCACACAGTGCCAAGCATGAACTTCCCCCTATTAAGACTTCCTTAAATCCAATTAGGAGACCGTTGGTTACACCCAAGATATAAATACCACTATTGTATTTCTCCAATTATCTTGATGGATTGGCTGTTGTGGTTCATGGCTGTTGTAACTGGATAGGACTATTGATCGCTTTCCTTCCTTGGCAACTTGCACAGGCCCTTCATATAATACGAGGATGATCCTCAGAGAGGAGGCTTCTAAGTCAGATCCAGATTAGTTCCTCTGAGCACTGAGTCTGAAGCAAAAAATAAGTAAGATGGTGGCTATTTTGAAGGAGCAGTAGTTTAGAGACAAGTAAATATGCATGAGCAAATAAACTCAATAGAGAGTGTAAAGCTACAGCTACGTGTTTTCAATTTCTTACGTCACTCTGTAATAAATTTGTCCCATACTCACTATATATATGTGTGTGCCTGTGTGTGTATATATAAAGCTTACAAATATGATCACAGAACTGCCCTGTCTAAATCTTCCATGAATGTTTAAATAAATCTCAAAGTCACTGATACCACTTAAAGGTCCTATGAAAGGCAACTTTGTTTAATTTCTAATTACATCTCCTGCATTCTGTCCATGATTGTGTGCCACAAGTCAAGCACATTTCATCTAGCGGAACTTGTCCTCGTTGTCCTGCTACAAGGATGACGATCTACATCTTGGCTGATTCCTTCTGTAATTTATTTCAACTGTAATTATTCAAATGCCAACTCCCCATGGAGGCCTTCTACAGCCATGATGCAAAAAAGCCTCCCTGCTTGGTTTCTGCATGTCTAAGCAGTGTTTTGCTCTTTCATGGTGCTTGTCAGTGATCTGAATATTTGTTTATCTGTAAGTAATTCCCATAGAGTCATTTCTGTGAGAGCAGGATTCTTGTCTTTCTCTTCACCATTCTGTAACCCGAGGAAGGATAGCTCTTACCACATCCAAAGCATGCTCTATAATTCTTACTTGAATGAATGAATCCAGGCCACAGGGTAGACACAAAAGGAAGGCCTGCACAACCGCGGAGAATCCTGGAAGTTGAAGGAGCAGAACAAACTCCATTTTGAGAAAGAACTCCACTTTAGACATGATCTAACTGGGGTGGTGGTGGTGAATGCAGCCTAGCAAAGTCATAAACTCTTGCAAAAAACTGTGCCTGCCTTGGTCAAAGTGACCCACCAGGGTGTCCAAAAAATTCAACCAACAAATTCAAAAGTTGTGTACTTTTACCCAATCCCCAAATGTCAAGGTTTGTGCAATCCTGCCTTACAGTTTTCCCTTTAGAATTCCACTGCCCTGAAGCCTCCTGGCTGCTTTCTGCCACCCGCTGTGTTGGTGTGTTTGATTATAGTCTGAGTTAGCTAACTTGTAATCAATAAATCCCAGTGTGTTTTGCGTCGGATACTGGCTCTGTGGCAGTGGTCTTGTTTGGACATAACAAAAGCTTCCTCGGAGAGAACTTCCTTGGCCTTTTAGGAGACGCACACAAAATTTCAGATGCTTCAAAAGAAAGTACAGTTTCATGACGTAAGCGCTCTCAAAATCCAAAAGCCAATATTCCAAATTACAATTTTCATACTTATTATATAATTCGACACTGAGGCTTATAATCCAAAAACAATTTGTCAAGTAGAAGTTGTACCATAGGTCTTTTTTAGCAATACAAACTAACTTAGTCTTAGTAATACAAACTAACTATTAATTGACTATTTTATTGTTTATATTTGTGTGTGTGTGTGTGTGTGTGTGTGTGTGTGTGTGTGTGTGTGTGTGTGTTAGTGGTGGTGAGAACTAAACCCAGGATTTTTTAGATAATTTTATGCCAACTTGACACAACCTAAAGTCATCTGAGAGAATAGAACCTCAATTTAAAAAAAAAAATGCCTCCATAAGATCTGGCTATTTGCAAGTCTGTAGAGCATTTATTTATTTAATGATTGATAGGAGAGCACCCAAGCTATTCTGGGTGGGGGCATTTCTGGGTTCATGGTCCTGGATTCTGTAAGAAAGCAGGCGAAGCTCTGTAAAGCCATGTAGAGCCAGCCAATCAGCAGCACCCTCCATGGCCTCTGAATCAGCTAGTGCTTCCCCCTCCTGGTTCCCTTTCAGTTTGAGTTTCTGCCTTGGCTACCTTCAGTGGACTGCGATTGAGGATATGTGAGACAAATAAACCCTTTCATCCTCAAGTATCTTTTAGCCAATGGTGTTTCATCACAGCAAGAGAACCACTAACTAAAACACAGGGGTACGGGATGCGCTAAGTATGTGACCATTCAGACATGTACCACGTTTCCAGTTAGCTCCTTAAAAGACATAAACCGTAAAAACTTGTCTCTGTTTTTATTGAGAACAAAACTTTGCAGCCTCATCCTATACTGTGGTAACTTCATTTCCACATCAGGACACCATTGCTTCTCATTACGTTGCATTTTACATCAGCTCTCTAAACTGCCACTATCACTTGGAATTCCCACTTTATCATTCAGTCTATCAGGTATCTCACCTGACTTTACGTTGCCCACAAACTTTAGCAGCAGAGTTTCTATCATGCTTCAAGTTATTGATTAAAATGTAGGTGATTAATCAATATTCCTTTATCACTCAGAACACTGGCCTGGCTCTAAGTTTATCTCTGATTTAACCACTGTATCCATTTTTCCACAGTGATAATAAAGGGATGGTTATCATATTTATCACACACAACCAGTTTTAACCTTCCTAATGAGATTTTCTACTTTTTTATGGTAGAGATCTTGTATTGGGACAAAAAGACACAAGCAGGCTACGTTCCCTTAAGAAACTTGGTCTTGGTCTTCACATAGTTGGAGGCCTATCTTAGCACTTGGAAAATGTACTGCTTGTATGTAATGATGAAAATAACACTGCATTTTTACTCAAATATTTTTTCTTAAGAGTTGATGTTTTCCATTTAGATGCTAATTTTGAACCCATTCACACTTTTTCTGTGCCAATACAAACACAAATTTTAATAGTCTACAGGAAAACAGGAAATGAATTCATTAAATCATGTGTAGTGAATTAGTATTATGTTTTATGAAAATTTAAAATAAATGAATAATTAAATTAGAAAATATAGCATGCCAGAATTAATGTAAATAGTAGAATGTCTAAAAAGAAAAATTTCCCCACATAACAATAATTTTTAAAATTCTTGAAAAGAAGCTGACAGGATGGTTCAGCAGGTAGAGGCACTTGAGTGGAGGCTTGAAAACTTGTGTTTGATCCCCAGATCCCACAGGGTAGCAGGAGAGAGATGCACACACACACACACACACACACACACACACACACACATGCTAAGTAAATAAGATAATTAAAATTTTAATTTTAAAAAATGATAAACATATAGCTGAGTGGTGGTGGCACTCACCTTTAATCCCAGCATTCAGGAGGCGGAGGCAGTTGGACCTCTGTGAGTTCAAGGTCAGCCTGGTCTACAGAGTGAGTTGCAGGACAGCCAGGGCTACACAGAAAAACCCAACAAAATGTTAAACATAAATTCCAGATGGACTAACAAGAAAAAGTTACATTGTAGCTTTTTTTCCTAGACTACAATAAGAAAAAAAGAAAATATTTCAGTGTAATGGTTCTCAACCTTCTTAATGCTTCAATTCTTTGATACAGTTCTTCATGTCATGGTGACCCCCAAACATAAAATTATTTTTGTTGCTACTTCATAATTGCAATTTTGCTACTGTTATGAATTGTAATGTAAACATTTATGTTTTCTGGTGGTCTTAGGTGACCCCTGTGAAAGTGTCATTCGACCCCCAAAGGGTTGTGATCCACAGTTGAGAATCTCTAGACTAATGTTTTATGAGATATAATAGAAATCAATTGCTTTATTTCCACAAAGGATAGTTAGGGATAATTGGCAAGCTAACTGTGATTAGCAAGGTAGCAGAAATGATAATGTGCCTATAGAGATAATCTTATGAAAAGTATAGTATAGTACCAAACACTTCTTTTTTAATAGTTTTTAAGATGACTTGTCTCTTGCTTACAGTGTGTCCTAGAAAATGTGTCTGCTTGCATGGTCCATGTTTTTATGCTCCTACCCTGAGGGAGCGGCAGGTTGAAGGGGCATGCCATATCAAGGACATCTCCCTTGTTGTAGCCCGGAAAGGCAGTAGTTCTTATGATTTTCTATCAATGAAGATCACATGTTATAACTGCTCATGAAATCACCAAAAGAGACAAATCCACGGTCACTGTGAAAAGCATGGCCAATTATAGTCCTTCCTCTGATGGAGATGGAAGAATTGGCACCACAATAACAAAATCACAAAATCTGTCACCTGCACACCTGAATTTCAAAGATACCCACAGTTACTCCTTATTCGTGAACATAAAGACAAAATAACCAGGGGCTTCTGAGAGTTTATTGCTCACAGCCAAGCGGGGTTTACTATAGGTCTCAATGACATACAACAAGAAAAACTACCAATAGCGTTCATCTTCAAGGATGATCGAATTGTTTGAGTCTGAAAAAATATTTTGCAGATCTTGTTTATCACTTGCTTTTTCCCTTTAAATGCATAAACTTCAATAAAACAAGGGCTGATAGATCCTTCCTTACAGTCATGTAGTAGATGAAGAAACATTTTAGGAACTTAGACTGATGCCATTCAAAAACAGTTCTACTGTAAGATGGAAATGTAACTTTCTACCTGATTATTAGACAATGCACAAATATAAATGAAAACTGGATATATTTCTTTAAGTAAAAGGAGAGTTAGACTACAATTACTTGAGGTTTCACAGTTATTATGTAGCCAAAAACTTAAGAGAACTACAAGTCAGACATGGGGACTCTTACCTGTAATCCAATGCTCAGGCTGAGACAGGATGTTCCCTAGGAAGGCAAGTCCATCCTAGACCATAGAGTGAAAGCATGTGTCAAAACTCCACACAGAAATGAATATACATATATCCTCTACAAACATTTGGTATTCGGGTATCCAAATAATGATAGAGAACAGTCATATTTAATTTATACAAAGAACAAAATAAGAAAATCTGTCAAGAAAGCCAGTGATAAAATTGTAATAGAGAAACAATACAATAATTACTACGAAAGAACAAAACAAGAAATGCACAAAATTTCTATGAGAAAAAGCTGGAAGTTCACAAGCAAGCTTAAGCAAATCTTACTGTTTTACACATCTAATCAGGAAAATTTAAATTCACAATGACACAGTTTTCCTTGAGTTTATAAATTTCACACAATCTTGATAAAATCTTTCCTTTCATATTTTAGTGAAAATATGTAATTTGAAATTACTTGGAAAGGAATAAAAAATCAAAACTAATAAGAAAAATCTTAATAAATGATAGCAATTGTGTGGAAGGAGCCTTATTAGATATTAAAATGTTATAAAGTTTTGAAATTCATAGTAGCATGAAGCATGACAGAGGAATGCATAGGCAAAAGCTACAAATTCAGAAAATAATTCCCCAGTCATATTTACTTTTGAGATATATTAAGCATTGTAGAACAACTGTATAGTCTATTTTTATTTTGGAAAAAATAAAAATCTAGCTTTATCTCATACTATACCTGAATAAACCCCAATAGATCAAGATAAAACAATACAAATAAAGCCACAAAATATGTAGAGAACAAATGAATGAATAAACATTAAAACTTGAAAAAAAATCCTTCCATGCAGTCCAATCATGGAGCGACTTTCTACTTTAGTGAATTGGAGTTGTAATACTAGAACACAGGTAGATGAAAGGCAGACTGATAAGGGTAGGTGATAAATAGTCATTAGATGGTGATCAATTGAAAGGAATTGGGTAACACAATCATGGGATCTGGGGTCACAGTACAGAAACACAGCCTAGAAAATCTCAGGCAAAAGTGCAAGCTCCAATTCTTAGGTGAAAATTCTTTTTAGAAGCAATCTCAGCTCTGCTCCTGATGTCTTTCAACGGTTGCATGGGGTCTTCACACGTTACCAAGAATAATGTTTATTTAAAGTCAATTGACATGACCTTTATACATCTGCAAAGACTTCATAGGAGTAATTAGATTCGTGTTCGAACAGGTGATGGGTAGAGTCTGGGAAGTTGACATAAAAACCCGGCCATTACACAGTGAAAAGTATGCCCTCCTAGGAGAGCTTCTGTGTAATACCCATAGGCATCATGTTAAGGTTATGTATAAAGTCTAAGAAATGACTTCTCAGGGTTGGAGAGGGCTCAGTGGCTAGGAGCACTGGCTGCTCTTCCAAAGGACACAGGTTCAGTTCCCAGCACCTAAATAGGTGGCTCATAAATTGTCTGCAATTCCAGTGTCAATTGTGGTAAAGGTCATCATCAGAAAAGCATTGCAAAATCTTTCCAAAAGACAAATTCCGAATGTAACGGTTAAAAATGAAAAGTTGAAAAGGAAGTAGTCTGAAATGCACCGATGCACAGCTGCTTTAGCGCAGGCTGCACATTGTCTCAGTGTTTTTATGAGCAGGCGAGAGCCTTGAGGACGACAGGCACACAGAAGATAAAGGAAAGCTGTGCATCCATTCTCCTCCAGCTTTCTATACTCATTTCTTATTTCATGGAGATAGAGATTGTTTCCATTTGTTTTATTCATGCCTGTAACTTTAGCTCGTTAAATCGTACCTATGATAAAATGGCTATTCAATAAACATTTAAGCCAACTTCTGAATAAAATTGTGAGATGCAAGTACTAAACTATCAATCAAAGGAAATTTAGCTTTTGGAAAAGTATGGATCTTTATTTCAGTTCTATAAAGATAAAATTATAATCATATAGTATCCCTACAGAATTCAACAAGAAATAAAACTGACTTTGTAAATACATGTAAATACTATATGCTGGTTTTATATTAAACACTGAATAAATTATGAAAGATAATTGTAAGTGATACTAGCTTCAGCAACATAAAACCAGACCTCTCTAATAGAATTTAGAGAAATAAGTAGGAGGAAAATGGTGTTGTAACAACCTTATTGTACATAGCTGGGTAAAACACAGTCCAAAATCAAAGAACAAGGAGTGTGCTCTTTAATGAAATACTAAATATAAGACATAGCAACTTGGAAAATAAAAATAGTAGTCATCACAATCAGGGAGGTGAACGGAGACTAAACTGACTATAGGTA
The DNA here is from genome assembly GCA_004026605.1 of Ondatra zibethicus. Lineage (NCBI taxonomy): Eukaryota > Metazoa > Chordata > Mammalia > Rodentia > Cricetidae > Ondatra > Ondatra zibethicus. Next base: position 109,873 of record PVIU01005182.1, read on the forward strand.
GAAAGATATAGAGTAAGTTTCCATAATTGCCAAAGTAGAATTGATAAGTTGTTTACAAGACATTGCAAACATAGTGTTGATATTGACAAAGGTAGATATCAGAAGAGCCAAATATAAATTATTCTGATAGTTTGCCTTTGAGGAATGGAGCTAGAGAGAAAGGAAGGGAGCTATTATTTTCCTACCAATTCCATTATATAATGCAGTCATGTTAATGTACATACCATTTCCTTATTTTTATAAAGAATGCTAACAAAATTAATAAACAAAAGCTGGCTGTGTAAAAAATATGACAATATAATGCTTATCTTAAGAAAAGTGTAAAATTGTAGGAACACTCACTTTTGTAACAACTCATTATGGATTATAAATCACAAAGAAGTGGACTTGAACAATAAATTTGCAAGCTACTAAAATTAAATGGTGCTCAATAATCTTGAGAAAATTAGGGATTGTCAGTACACATCTGGCTAATATTTATGGCATTCACAAGTCATAAGTCTGGGGAAATACAGTAAGTCCGGTGTGAAAGATTCCAGTATTCTGTCAGATATTTTTTTCACTGGGCTCTTTCTCCATCTCTGATCATGTGCTTCTTAAATTATTTCACTTTGACTTTCTACAAACAGAAATTCAATCTCTGTGGAGACTACGAATTGGAGGTCAGACAGCAATCAGATCAATTTACTTCCAACTTTGAAGTACAAAAGAATTTTCTGGAAATTTAGAGGTAAAGTAATTTCTTCTGCTGGATCTTATGATGTTCAATTGTCTTATGAACTTTAGAAGAGGCTATGATCTTATTGTCCCCCTCCTAAATTTTCTCTCTGACTTTACATTTAAGTGAAAGAACTTACATCATCAAATTCTGCCAAGCTATGAATCTATTCAGTTGTTCTACAGAAAAAAATCAAAGTCTTTGAAAAAAATCACAGTAATTTTATTGAAATAAGGTAGAAAAAGGAAATGAATATAAAGGGAGAGGAGAGAAAAATTGTATTATCTCTAACCAGACCAAAGACATAATTTGACATTAAATCAATGCACCACTAATTGAAAATGGCATTCAAGGGTGGATCCTGGAACATGGACAAGAGTTTGGGGGAAGGAGGTGACATACTATTGAAGCAAGAATCTTAGTTAATAAAAGTGTACCAGTGTCAACTTCTTAATTTTGAAAAATGCACCATGCCTACAGGAAATGCTAACATCAGGGGAAATGACATGAAGAATAAATGGAAGTTGAGGTGTCTCTTTCAATACCTGAGGTGCAAAGAGTAGAACTGTAAGTACTGGCATGATTCCATAAAGAGAATGATTAATACACTGGCAAGGGGCTGACCTACCAAATCAACAGAAAGAAAGAAGCAAAGCTTCTCAGTTTAGCAAAGCTGTACTCCTGTCTCCTTAACATATAAAATTAGAACCAAGAAAAGCAAAATATCTTATGTTGAAATAATAAGATTCACTTATTCCCACCATGCATCTACAGAAATTGTTCTGTATTATAACTTTGAAATGGATAACATAACAGGCATTCATAAATATTCAATTCACTTTGTGACAAATAAGAAAATAAAATAGCTTCTTTTGAATGATTCTTTTTCCTTTTTGATTTTTCTTTTTTCTGAGCTATATGAGATAAGGTCTCACTCGGTAGCCAAGGCTACCCTGGAAATTGAGGTGAACATTTTGCCTCAGCCTCCAAAGTGTGGTGTTTACAGGTATCAGCTACCAAACCTAGCTAGTTAAATATTTTTTGTTAACTATTGCCTTTGTCTTTGTGGTATGTCAAAAAATGTTGCATATTGCAATTACTAAGAATGACCTTCCTAAATGGAGTTGGCTGGTTCTGATTCATATGGTCATGCTACAGAGACAAAGGTATTTGTTATTTATTACAATATTATAATTATTAGTGAATCTCTGTCTATATTGGGTTGCCAGTGATCACAATCAGCCTTGCTACAGGTGAAAATTTCTCTACAGTTCTTCAATCGCTGCTTCCTGCCTGCACAGTTGGTAGCAGGAACAGCCTCTTTGGCTCTGATGTTAAATGTCCCCCAAACACCTTTAAGAAATGGAATCCAGCTGTCTGTCTTCAGGTAGCTGGACAGCATTCCCTTGAAGGAGGTTGTTGGATCTCAGCCCCTACTTACATGTGCTTCTTGGCCACTAGAAGAATTTCTTCCACAATCTGCTCTCCAACATTGCCACCGTTTACCTCCCCAGAAACCTGAAAGCAATGTTCCTGCTCAATCATGTACAGCAGCCTGTTTAAATTAAAACATACAGCAAAAAAACTTTCTTTGAAAGATGGTTTCCAACCTTCCATATTTTGTTAGAATGATGTGAAACTGACAGAGTCAACGTAACTTTAAAATAAAATCTCCCTGTAAAAATAAAGAAATAAAGATTTTTTAATTATGAAAGGATTTAGCTTTGTACTATACTAATATTTTATTACTTTAGCCTGAATATTAACACATCTCTGAAAAATATGTATTCTTGCCATTCGCAAAATTAATATATTTGTCACTTGATTACTTTTGCTAGAAAACCAACTTTGGATTCTAGAGAATAATTTTTCTCTTAATTTTAGACATTCACATGCTTAAACATGCAATATTTAATTTAATATATCCCTCTATAAAAATAATAAAAATATGTAGTTTTGCAATCATTCTAACAGTTTAATTATTCAGATTTTTTAAACAATAGAATGTATTTCAGTGAGATGAAGATTATTATATTTTAAAGGAGTCATTCATTTGGAAGAGAGACTTTCATCTTATAATTAATTTTCCAGTTACCAAAATGTTAAATTAATAAAATGCTCATATCTTTGTCATGTAATTAATCATGTAACTGATTTCACAAAGCTCAGCATTTAATGCATTTATTTTTGCGTGATTTGCTTTCTGATTGTATCATGAATTTGTGATTATGTATGAGAAATTAAAACCATACATTTCTCACTGAAGAGTGAGGATCTCTCCTCAATTATAGGGTTTGCTTGTAGCAAATCTTTTGTTATAACATTTATATCCACTCTTTGTTTCACCTTATTTCTTTCTTAGAAGTGATGCTTCAAGTTATCTGAACGAATGTGCTGCTGTTATTGGATACGTCCAACCTTTGAAACAAAAATATAACCAGCACACAAAGGTTTTTAACACAGTTTTATAAACATCTTTTTTTCTGAATAAAATGGTATCTTTTTCACATCCAAGTTCTTCATCTCATAAAACACCTTGAGACCATCATTTAAATGTCACTGTTTTTGCTATCTGTTTAGTTTTTATCGAATAACTAATTTGGTCTTTGTCCGTGTCTCTATCCACTAAAAACAATACTTAAGTACAATCAACTTCTAGTCTTTCATAAATACAATAGAATACCCACACCCTCAGTCCCTAGGTAGTATAATGATATGCTGTACAGTTCAAAATGTAGAAACCACTCCAGAGTGCTTCACTTTTCAGAAATCTGAAAATGTGTAATGTGCACCCTAAAGACATATACTGATTTCAATGGAGGAAAAAAAATGAGTGAGTCTGGATTGCCTAAGGAGTTAAATGACTTCAGCATTGATAAAAGGCAATCTTCATAATCAAATGCAGGCTGCTTCCCCAAATAAGAATATGCTTCTTCTTTCAAATAAGAAGCTGAAATATAAGTACCAAATGCAGAATATTTCTGAGGTATCTTGGAGAGCACAAGGAAGATAATTTTGTATGCATGACCCTGTATTAATTTGCTGGGGTTGCCCTAAAAACTATGACAAGCTGTAAGCCATAAAAAGCAGAAGTTTGTTGTCATAGTTTTAGAAGTTAGAATTCTAAAATTAATATATCTTCAGTCCAGATTTCCTCAAAGGCCATTGGGAAGATTAGTTCTCTGCCTTGTCTCAGTTTCTGGTTGTTGTCAGCTACATGGGGTTTCATCCATCCAATTTTCTTCCATCTGTCTTATGACCTTCTCCCTTATAAGTGTATTTAGTTCTCCATATCTCCGCACCACTATTAAAAGATTTTTAACTGTGATACTTGGACTTCATGCTAACCCTGTAACAACCCATCCCAATATATAATGACAATTTTTTTAAAACACCCTATTTCCAAACAATAGCATACTGACAGAGTTAAGACTTAAATATATCTCCTTAGATGCTCCGAAGGAAGTAGTATCATGGGACAGTTTCTTACGTAAATTGTAACTTAAAAAAATGGAAATCAACCTAGGAGAGTCATCCTCTTGGGAATATCCTCTAGTCATTTAGTTCACTATAAAGGAAGAACTGCAAATAGTGGTTGGGCTAGAGACCTCCACACTGCCCTGCAGCCAGGAGCCACCATTTAGAAGATTCACACCACAAATAACTCCTGAATGGCAGCACACAAAGCCTTTGTCTCAATTTTTTTTGTACATGTCAGAAAACTAATACAAGGGAATTATCCAAGCCAGTGATAAGATAACAATGAGTGTACTAGAGACTGAAAAACACTGTCTTGCCTTGTCCAAAAGGACAGTGTTATTCAATTCCATTCTACTGATGTACTGTAGAAATACAGACCTAGTGTTACTAAGCAAACTGGGCAACTTTTTTTTTTAAAAAAAGAGAAGAATGTGCTCTGATTTTGATGAACAATGCCCAATTATTTCAATAATAAATATGTAACTGTTTAAACTTCGGGACTGCTCCAGGTGTTCAGTCATTAGTCATCTCTCATTTGGGCCCAGATGATTCACGTGCACCTCCCCTGCATTATGTGAAACAACTTCTAATACTAAGAATTCTGACCTTCAAAGAGGAGAATTGGGAAAGCTTTAGCTCAAATGATAGCATAAACTATGCACCTTCTGCGTAAGTATACACTAGTGGTTTTCTTTAAATTTCACTGTGAAAATGGAAGTAATCAGAAGAGAATTCCTCTAGTGTTTACCACAAAACTACCATCTGTCCCTGTTTCCCTGTTTCTTCCTCCGTCCAGACTATTGCAGTGGATGAATGATTCATGCTCCTCTCTAAGGCCAACACTTCCACCTGTGCTATGAATCACATCCTTCTTATATTACTTATTATTCAAAACCACTACCATTGCAGCAGAGGATTCTCTCTCTCTCTCTCTCTCTCTCTCTCTCTCTCTCTCTCTCTCTCTCTCTCCCTCTCCTTCTCTGCAAAAATTCCTTAAAAGTACTATTCTTATTAAACAGTCTTCTTGTTCTTTCCTCCAATTTCACTTGAAAGAGGATTGTATTCCCAAAATTCACTGAAAATGCAGATTTTTCAAAGCCAGAAAAGACCTCAACTATTTCAAGTTGACCAACTGTTTGGCTTCATTTTCTTCAATATCCGTTCTTATCCAGGTAACTTGACTACTAAGGACTGTTGTCATGGTTACGGTCCTACGAGTCTATGTTCAATGATGAAGTCTGGTGAAATGGCAGAGACTGCAAAGCATGGGATGGAATGCAGAAGGGAAAGCATGATTCAGCAATAATGTGAACCGCTGACCAATGCACTCCTACAACAGGTCCTGACTACACAGTGAGGAAAAGAGAGCTCTAGTGTAAAGTGATGACATTGGGAACTAATCTGCACATTGGGAACCCCTCTAAATAAACTAGGACAATCCAAGGGACAAAAGGTCAAAAGGCCATGAAGGTAAGGGGTTAGAAGAGGATGGCCAGAGCAAAAGAATGATACAGGCACTACAAAAGGAGAGAAAATGACACATAGGTCTGGAGCAGGAAAGCTGGATAGGTAGACAATAGAAAAAAAACGGCAGAGCAGAATACACAGCTATGTCTCCACCATAGGACTGCAACTAAGGGCTCTGAGGACAGCAGAGAACTCTTGATATCAGCGAAAATACACACACACACACAACACACACACACACAAACTTCCCTATACAATAGACAACATCAGAATGCAAAAGAAACCATGGGTACCATCTGTCCAAGCAATTCCAGGTTGATATGAATATATGCCTGGTTCTCCCCCAGAAAGTCTCAGTATATGACTTATAAACCTTGTCATATGTGTTAGGTGTCCCCAGACTTTATAACAAAACACATTGTGGTCAGAGGATTGATCATATGCCTACCATAAGCAAACAAAAAACAGCAATATTATGATAGAATTTACCCCAAATCCATAAAACATTGTATCTACAAATAATTAAGAGAAGAAAATGAGGGAGGAAAAAGCATAGTAAGTGGAAGAAGACAGAGCATACGTGCCCATTTCTAGACCCTGTCTTCCACTTCTCAGGGATATCATATGAAGTTGTACCTCACTTAATAATATTAAGTTATAAATAAATGCCTAGAGAGGTTTCCAGGAAGCCCTTTTAAAGATTAAAGTCCTTCAAGATTTTACAGGATATTTACATCTGAATGCCACCAATGCTCATGAGACATGACCAGCAATGCTACTGTCCTGCCTTGAGAAGCATATTTCCCTTTCGGCTCCATCATGAACTCATCTAACAGATGCTATTCAACACGAAGTACTGTGATTTTTGAGCCTGTTCCCAGACACTCAGTGAAATGGATTTGCTGCGGGTCCCCAGCAGCTTGCTGCCATAAGCAGACTATGCACGAGACCATGCTGCAGGAAGGTGGCTGGTCCCCAGAAAGCTTTGTGGGCAGCTGGCTGGTCCCCGGGTCCTGGGATGGTGCAAGTCCCTGGAAGTGGGCAGTCCTAGGCAGGGACGGCACACGAGACCACGGGCGGCTGGTCTCCAGGTCTCCATGTGGCAGTGGGGGGCGGGCAAGAGAGAGACGGATAGGCACACCATACAGAGTGGAGTTGAACATTTATTTTAGGGGTTATGGAAAGGAAGGAAGAAGGGAAGAAAGGGGGAAGGGGACAGAGAGAAGCAGAGAGAGAGGGAGAGAGAGGAGGGAGAGAGAGAGAGAGAGAGAGAGAGAGAGAG